>JALNIO010000507.1:0-10373 GCA_023509875.1 Rugonectria rugulosa
CACGACCTCGGCTTCATCAAGGCCAAGGTGTTCGGCGAGTATCTCGTTGGTATGCTCGCCCAGTGTAGGGGGCGGGCTGCGAATAGTTGGCTGCGTCTCAGACATCTTGATGGGTGTATTGACCAGCTTGATGGGCCCGCAAGTTCCATGCTCGATTTCTACGACCATGTTCCGAGCCTTGGTGTGCGAATGGTTCAGCGTTCCCTGGACATCGTTTACCGCTGCATAGGGCATCCCCTTGCCCTCGAAGACGTCGAGCCACTCTTGGGTTGTCTTTTGCTTTGTGATTGCCTCAATTTTGGTTTCCAACTCAGTACGATGCGCGACTCTATCGGCATTGGTTTTGTATCGCACGTCGTCTTTCCATCCAGGTTGGCCTAGGCCTTCGGATAAGATACCGAACAAGCGGTCATTGCCGCCCCCAAAGAGGATGTCTCCGTCCTTGGTTTGGAATGATTTGTATGGCACAATGGAAGCTGCACCATGTTAGCAATATCTACACTGGCTCATACTGTGAGAACATACGATGAGCCGTGCCCCAGCGGCCAGTGTCCTTCTTGCCGGAGATGAGACAGCTGCTGGCAATGTTGGCCAAAGTTGCGGTTTGGCAATCACTCAGGGCCACATCAATATGCTGTCCTCTTCCGGACTTTGCCCTTCCAAGAAGAGCGGCCATGACGCTGTTGCTGGTGTACAGACCAGTGGTGAGATCCGTCACTGCCACGCCGACCTTGACCGGAGGCCCATCCCGTTCGCCTGTGATGTGCATGAGGCCAAATTCTGCCTCGACCATGACATCGTACCCTGCTCTGTTTGAGTAGGGTCCCGTTTGGCCGTAACCCGTTATGGAGGCGTAGATGAGGCTGGGGTTGATTTTGCGCAGCGTCTCATAGTCTAAGCCGTACTTCTTGAGCGAGCCTGGGAGATAATTCTCGACCAGGACGTCACATTTGGCAGCGAGTTTGTGGAGAATATCAACTCCTTCTTTGTGCTGAAATGATAGGCCTATGGATTTCTTGTTGCGGTTCACCTGTAATCAAGGTGAGACGAGAATTGCCGACAAAACACGGGGGTTGCAACGTACTCCTAGGAAATAGGCCGATTCTCCCGCGCCTTTTGCAGATGAGCCAGGCTTGGCTGGGGCATACGGGGGACCCCACGCTCTTGTGTCATCACCACGAACAGGATGCTCGATTTTGATGACCTCGGCGCTGGATTGGCACAATAGATTAGTTGGCCAGTCGCTAACATTGCCTTAATGGGTTCATGAACTCACCCGAGGTCTCCTAGGATCTGCGTGCAGTATGGCTATGCTGTGTAAGCCTCTTTTTGAACTCGACTGAGGGAAACATCTCCATGTTGGTGCAACTTACGCCCGCCAACACCCGGGTCATGTCCAGTACGCGGATTCCTTCCAGCGGCAGTCCTGTGCTCGCGGCGGCAGTTGAGTACCGGCGGAGGCTATGGGTTGCACGCACCCAACCATTGGCGGGCTGTGTCCTCAAGCATCTGGCTACGGAGGATAAACTCATCTCGCAATGAATTGACCGGGGGAGGGGGAGGCAGAGGGGGGTTGAATAGGGCAGTGCCAGGGCGGTGCTACTTCTTTCAATGTCAATCACAAAGCGAGATATATGCGAGTTGAACAGGGTGTTTGAGGACCGGCCATCGGAGTGAGCTCACTCTACCCCGTACCTTATTCGGCGGCTAGGAACGGGCGGCCGGGGCACCTCGGTAGGAGACCCCCAAGCCCTGTAGCCCAGAAGCGGTTCGGCCAATCAGTGGCGACGACAGCTGCCGGAGCTGCTGTGGGCGCGCGGGTTATCAGGCGTCTGAAGCGTTTATTCCCCTCTCGGATCCGAATGCCATCCTGCCGCTGCGTCCTGCCGCGTTGGTGACGGCTGTGGCTAGGTGCAGTCACGGTATGATGGAACTGTTGAATTGGGACAAGTCTCCGCGCGATGACGGCTTTCCCCTCCAACAAAACCGGGGACCGACAGTTGGATCATCCTTTAGCAGTCGGCGTTTGTCAAGCGGACGCCGGCATTTCTCTTTCCTCTGCGACGCAGCGAGAGGCCTGGCATGGTCGCGCGGGGAGGGGATTGGGGGCTTGGGGGCTTGGCTGTTGCGCATTCCCTGAGTGGCTGAATGAGGCCGAATGGAATCACGCATGCTCTTCCTGTTGCTGTACAGCCACCTTGCGATGCCTACTTGGGAAGGGCATGAAGGATTGGTCCAGTCGCACAGTCAGATTAGGACTAGAAGCAAGATATTACCCTTGCTTTGGGAGCAATAAAGTTGATTGAGAGTAATTTTGACATTCACGGCGCCGTCATTCTCAGCGCTGTCCGCTACTGAGCTTACTGCACGGTTAGCACAGATGCCCTAAGTTAGCAGGTTAGGTACGTTGCTAGGCAGTCTTGTCATTGCATGAATAAAAACAATCACCAACTTGACAATTCATCGCTCAATGCCCAGCTTCCCTAATACGAAGCACATCCTTATTTTAGTCGTGCCATTTTCAATCATCATGTCCATCTTTATTTCCCTCTTCCCCATCTTCAACCGTCCTTGTCCTAGTCCCTTGCCTGTCCCGTCCCCATGTCAAGCACAAAAAAACCTCCATCTTCCATCGGAGGGAACGAACCAATGCCTGCAGTTGGCTGATGAGCAAGCGCCACAAAGTGTCCCATGGCACCGAATCCTTCTTCACCTGCAAGTGCCGTCATGAAACACAATACAGAAGTGCACTCTACCTACTACATATGTAACAAGTGCCGGCGATTCTCCCCCGTCTCCTGTTCTACGTCTGCGGTGAGTGGTCGGGTCATCATCCGCGGGACCCTTTGGGCGTCCTTTGCATAGCCTCCCTCAGCTCGTATTTGCCGTTGGTCCCCTCTTCTTGGTTGTCTTTGCTCAGCTCAGACCCTGATTCGCCTTTTGTGCGCCCGACTACTCTATTTTTGCATCTTTGCACCAAACAAAGCACCAAGGTTTGCTACTGCTTTCAGTGCTGACCACTTTTGTCTCAACTGCATTGACCGTGTGCTACCGTGAATGGTGTACTTCAACGTCACTCTAATGCGTTAGGTAGCGTACATCTAAGGTAATCTGCCTACCCAGCCCGTCTCTGGCTTATTCTTCCAAATGCACAAGTAGAAGCACCAACAAAAGTCAATCGCCGGGGCAGAATGTCCTGCATGATTGCGCAAGCATTCCCCCAATCCGCAGAGGAGACCTCCGACTCGACCACCCCCCTAGCACAAGTAGACCGTATCAATGTTGGTTTTCCTCGTACAGGCAGGATTCAGATGCATCCAACCTTGTACCGGGCCTGTCTACTGGCCTATCTGAGGACGCACACCATCACACCGACCCCGTTTCGACCGGCTGATGTCACACACCATCCGGCCGCTGGCTTGCTTCTCGAAGCCCAATTATAGTATCTTGGTCCGCTCCCCTCCTCTCCCCCCGGCCCCATTCTCCGGGATCACTATGTAATAGGTCGTATCAAGTGCTTTAAAACTTGCCCGACATCCCTCCCAGAGAACCCAGAGATACTCTATCTGTGCCGTAGGCGACCGATCCCAGATGGTTTTGACGCTCAGTCGATTACGTGGCATTGCGTGGCTGTCTGCCGTTGGCGTTCGTTCCCCATCAGACTAGGATCTCGCTGCTCTTCGCGGGGTGGCAAGGCTGTGCCCCCTTCGCATACCATCTCCACACATCACCTGCTTAAGCACCCTCTTACTCTCCCGTCTTTATAACAGCCCGTCGTCTCCCGCTGCTCCTCTTCGCGGTCGGGGGGTTGATGCCCGTTCTCCCCAACTGCCACACATCTATGAATCCCCATTCGTCGCTACACTCGTTACCGCAGCCATGGCTTTTCTGGCATTCATCGTCTCCTGCTTGGTCAAGAAGGACAAGCAGCCGGACCAGGACTCCAAGTCTTGGTCGACTTTCATGAGCAAGGGGAAATCCGGAAAGAAGAGAAAGATGTCCGAGACGGAAAAGTCGGACAAGGACGACGACATTCAGAGATCAATCATGATTCGGAAATCACTCGCCAGTCGCACATCAACGCGAACCACCATGGAAAGCTGCAGCGGAATGGCACCTGAGGAGCAGGTCGACACTGACGATTCCGAGGAGGAAGTGGAGGAACGAAACTCGGCCAGTCTCAAGAGTGACTGGAAGGCCTACGAGGCCGACTTGCAACGAAACCGATCTGTGTTGATCCGAAGACACCCTGGCATCGACCGTTCCGCCGGCTGTTCAAGCAGCACTCCCTTGTCTCCTCTGTCGAGTTCACCGACGACACCCTTGACACCCATGACCCCTCTTACACCAATGACCACGGCGTCACTCTCACCAGCCGCATCGCCTCAGGCAATTCCGGTCTCTCGACAACACGCTTTTCCTATTATTACGAGAAAGCCCGTACCGCCATCCACCAAGATCAACACCGGACTTGTAACACCCGGTGTGAGCAGTGTAACTGCTCAAGCATGAAGTAATGAAAGCGGTGCAGACATCACAGTCACTACATGATACATTAGACGACACAATCACTTTAGCGCACAGGTTATGGGTTACTTGGGAAATTTGGGGAATCCGGTAATTGGTAATGACTACACGGCGTATCGACGCGAACACGATGGCGTGATTGTACCCTAGATAAAGGCGCAAAGCTGGGCGAAACAAGCCCACAGATTTTCAATTCAGATATAACTTTTCCTCCAAACATTTAGTTCGTACTGTTGCGTGATCCCGTTTATCCGTCAATCTCGTTTGTGACATTGACGAATGCTTCCCACTGCTTCCAGGCCTCGCCGCTCTTGAGCGCCCAGCGAGCTCGGCGGACACCTTCCTTCCAGCGTTGCCCTCCTGGGCCACGCTCCTGAATGACTTTGCCGTCATCTCCATGGCCCAGGTCGCTGGTGTCGGCCTCGCAAATACCAGACACGACGAGCAGCGCCGCCGTGTTGAGGAGAACAAACTCGATGATGGGGTCATTGTCCGGAAGCTCATTGTGTAGAATACGGGAAAGAATCTCGGCATTCTCAGCCGGCTCCTTTCCGGGAGACACAGTGTCCAAGGGATGGGTGCTGAGACCAAAGTCGCTGGGTTGAACCTTGAAATGTTCAACCTCGACCTCACCGGAGGCATTCTCCTTCAGCATCCAGACCAGTGTCGGACCAGCGCAACTGACTTCATCGAGCTGCTCCTCGCCGCAGATAATCATGGCTTTTCTGCAACCAGAAATTCTCAGCGCCTCAGCAAAGGCGGGGCCGAGGTCGGATCTCGCAACGCCAATGACGCGGGCTTCAAGAACGTCCTCAACAGGGTTTGCCAAAGGGCCAAGGTTGTTGAAGATGGTTCTCCAAGGAAGCTGCTTTCGGATAGGGGCGACGTATCGCATGCCGGTGTGGAAAACAGGGGCAAACAAAAAGGTGTAGTTGGTCGCCGAGTACGCCTTGACCAACGTATCGGGGCGAATTGCACTGATAATCGGCGGACGAGGCTTCATGTTATTGACCAAATCGGCGCTGCCAGACTTGGATGTGCTGGATCTGTTTCCATGCTTGGATACCATGAGAAGCGCCGAAGCAAGGATGGATGAGGTGGTGCTGATGTTGAATGTGTTGTGTGAGTCACCACCAGTTCCAACAATATCACACTGGGAATATTAGATTTAGATATCGGAGGATTGGGACTCGATTCAACTCACAAGACCACCCTTGTAGTGACCCTCCTTTCTTCCACGTCTCTCAATGACCTCGAGAAGTTCTTTGACGGGAATGGGCGCAGCCGCTTCTCTCATGACTCTGGCGCTCTCAGCCAGGACATCAGCCCGGAAGTCCAATCTTGTAAAATGCAGGGCCATGAGCAGCGAGGCTGTTTGCGCTTCTGTCACCTGATTGGTGAAGAAATGCGAGATGGCTTCAGCAATCTCTTCCGGCGTGACCCCGTTATTGTTGGGCCACAACTTGGTCAGAAGTGGCTTGATATCGACTGGCGGCAATTCCTGCCCACTGCCTTGAGTCTGAGATGCCATGATGATTGATGAATGAGGCTAATGCCGTATACTGAAATGACAAAAGGTGTTGAAAAGAAGGAACAAGAAAGAAATGGAAACAGACGAAGATGAAAGGACTCTTCGCAGAAGATGTTGATTTGAAGCTATTGAGTTTCTATTGACTCAGAGGTCTAGTGTGGTGGAAGGTACGGATGACGGTGCGGGGAGCCCCGCGTTGATGGTTGATTGGCTGCCCTGAATTTGGCGCCGTCTTCAGCGGGGCTTCACCGGTGGGTACCTGACAACTGCCTGAGTCTCTGAACAGGAGGACTTGATCCAAAGATGGAAGAATTTCTTTGAATGAGCAGCTCATGAAGACACAAATCTGCGGAGGAACAGACATGTAACTCGTAGCCAAGAGAATGTTGATGAATGGCCAGTTAGTTTGCATGCAAGTTCGAAGCCCTTCTTTAAAAGGGCTTCTCCCAGACCGAAAGCTGTACCATCAGCTCAACCTTGACTGTGGCTGAGTAATGCCTGTGGCTGAATTTGTCAGGCAGTTCAGTGGCTCGTAACCGACGCTTAGGCTTCCCTCGACTTCCATTGGATTAGCGCTCCAATCTCGCTTAGTCATTTCTCCCTCCGCATTTTCAGGCACAAAGGCAAGCCACGAGTCTCACTCCACCTGCACTCAAACTTCTCCTCAACACCTCACGGCAACTCGACCTTCTGCGTGCAAAGCGATAGAGACGGTCCAAAAGGCACACATACTATCTAGCAGAGTATCTGATATCGAGCCCCTAAAAGTTCGGCCTCTTAAAATGCTTCCGCCCAACGGCGGAGACCCCAGCGGGGTCGCGTTCCAAGAGGACCTCAACAACGTCTTGTGCTGTCCCGACTGCAGGGAGATTCCGCCCAACCTGATAGAGGAGTTTTCAAGCGGTGACATGGTCTGTCAGAGCTGTGGAGTTGTGGTCGGTACTCGAATCATTGATACTCGCTCTGAATGGCGTACGTTTGCCAACGATGACCAAGGCGGTGATGACCCGAGCCGTGTTGGTGGCCCCCAGGATGAGTTCGTGGAAGGTCAGCAACTGGCCACTACTGTTGCCTTTTCCGAGTCCAAGGCGCATAAAGCATTGTCGCGAACTCAGAACAACACCAACCAGGACAAGGCCCAGAAAGGTCTGATGCAGGCGTACAAAGAAATTGTTTCCCTGTGTGAGGCAATCAACATGGGATCAAATGTCTCCAACGCCGCCAAGCATATCTTCAAGCTTGTCGATAAGCACAAATTCATGAAGGGCAAGCCGCAGGAAGCTGTAATTGCCGGGTGCATCTTCATCGCTTGTCGACAAAACAATGTCCCACGAACATTCCGAGAAATCTTCAACCTCACAAGTGTCAGCAAGAAGGAAGTCGGGCGTGTGTTCAAACAGCTTCAGAACTTCCTTCAGAAGCTCCAGGATACCGAGGGCGAAGGCGCCACCGGACTCAACACGGTCACCAACTACGAGAACACATCAGTTGGTGCTGAGGATTTGTGCGGTCGTTACGTGTCGCAACTCGGCTTCAAGAACCAGCAAAAGATTTCCAAGATCTCCAAGGACCTGGCTGAACAAGCTAATGACATTTCTGCACTGGCCGGCCGATCACCCTTGTCCGTTGCGGCAGCTTGCATATACATGGCATGTCATCTTGTTGGCGAGCCTCGTGCGTCTCTACCGATTGCAAAGCAAGCTGGCGTGAGCGACGGCACCGTAAAGACGGCATACAAGCATCTATTTGCTGCACGCGATCAGCTGATCAAGAAGGAATGGCTTCAGGATGGCGGCAATATGGATAGCATCCCGCAGGTGCAGGTCTAGGTGCCTCCCATGCGCGGCTAATCTGTGTGGAAAGTACGAGACTGTTTTGCGTACTATACTTGTGTGATGCGGCTGCTCGAGTGGAGTGGTTGACCTATAGGCTTGCCACATTTGTTGCAGAGATGGAAGGCTGTGGCTGTGGCTGTGGGTTGCGGTAATAATTTGAAGTGGGCGTTCTTGGCGATTGGTACGGATGAAATACCTTTTTTCGGCTTTTCCTTTCTTCCCTTTTCCTTTGTTCAAAGCGGACTGGGCTTCGAGATGATCATTTAGGGGACAGGCATTTAAGATTGCTCTTCAAGGAAACCACTCATAGATTGAGACCGAAGTAGGCTCGGCAAACAGCGTTGTTCAGGAAATGCTGTACTCTGTACGTACAAATACAAATCACGATGTTACATGACAGGTTCCTTTTCCAGTAGCCTCATGCGTGACAGATTTTGATGCCGGCGGGCCCCCTGTCCAAGTACCGTTGAAAGGCCCGCCTGGACCCTGCCAGTGAGACGAGATGGCAGGCAAACCGAAGCCCATGTACTGTGTAACCAGTCAAAACACATGGTTGGTTGAGGAGGTACCTATCAAAGACCCATGGGTGGGAGAACCCTGCGCATGCGACGTAGGTCGTGCAGTAGAGCCGAACTGTACATGTAAGTCAGTGTCTGCGTTGATTGTTGTGCATGCCCTAGTTTGCATTTGACACGCTACGTCACGGAAGAATCATGCGAAGGCGAATGCACCGGGCTTGAAGAGGAAATTCGGTGGTGCAGTATGGTGTTGGCAGATGAGCTAGTTTCCGTATGACCTCGAGTTCTCGTGGGTGTGCAGGTTGGATGAGTTTTACATCTCCGTGGTCGTGAAGGGGCTCCTGATCGATTACTCAACTATTTACTTCCTACCTTGTGGAGGGATATACGGAGCAGATCTTTGCCGGCAGATGAAAGATGAATTGAGGACCCAAAGCCCCGTGCGCGGCTGAGTTTTGCCGTGTGCTGTGCAGAAAGAGGGCTCTCTCCTGACTTTCGTCTGCCAGCACCGCGAATAGGAACCGAAGCAATTTGACTTTGTCAGGCCAGACACAACGGGCATAAACATTATTCATGAGAACATTGACGGGTTCTTGGCATGCGGGCAATGTTCGCCATCAAGGGCCCCCCTCCCTTCCCCTCGCCTGAGCGGAGGGGAGGTGGCCATATCTCCTGCCTGTCAAAGACTGGAGCGTCCCGCATGAGTCGAGGTTCGAGGCGGCGTAGTCCCATGGTTGAAGGTGGTTGTCGTGGGTTGCTCGTGGGTCGCTATTATTTCCCCTTCGAGCCTCCTCTTCCTTTTCTTCTGGACTGAAAACTTTCGGGTCCCCGGAAAGAGCGGAGAAGGGCACTAGGGATGGATGTGACGGTTTGGCCGTCTAGTTCAGAATTCCCCCCCTTGGTCTCTTTGCTTTTTCCTAGGCGATGGGCGCCGTTGAAGGGTTGGGGGAGGGGACGTGAGAGTTGACTAGGACCAGGGTCGGTAGTAGAGGAGAGGAGCGGTTGACAGGTCGGCCGGTCGGTTAAGAGGGTATAATGTACAAAGCAATTGGAGGCTTCAAGGCGAGGTACTGAGTGAGTTGCATGTAGGTACCATACCTACCTCTTCGTATGCTGTGTTACACTACAACATGCGTTGACGGCCGCATTGGTCACGGACGACACCACCAACAGCAGACACTGACACAACACAGCTAACTGCACATGCACTTACACGTGCGGGTAATATGGCAAATCAAAAAAGCACCACACACACATACACACACACAGGTGCAAGGAAGGAAGTAAAGAAAGAAAACTCTGCCATGTGAGACTAAAGGGAAAACCGGATGCAATTACCTCAACTGGACAGGGTCATCGGATCAATGGCCTTGCGCATACAGTTGAAAGTACTGTACCTACCTAGCCTCTTCGCCAACCGCCCCACCGCCCTGCCAGGCACAAATATTGCGTGCGTTTTTTTGGGGGCGACGATGCTTGCTTGGCGGCGGCGGCGGGCGGGCAAGACGCTCGATCAACGGGCAAAGAGGACCAAGATCTGAGGCACAGATAAGGGGGCGAATCGAGATGCTCGGTTCAGAGTTTCAAAACCACACGGGGAGAGAGTTCGACTCTGCTTTCGAAAAGTCATGCATCAAGCGGCCGCCGGCATTCCGTTTTCAGTCTACGGTGAGAACGGAGCTCAGGGCACTTTTTTCCTTTCTTTGTTCCTTGATGTTCATGTTTCAACGACAAGCCTTGCTCGTGGAGGTTCCAATGGGGGGAGCTAACTGTCGTCCGTCCTGAGACCACCCCTGCTGCAGTTGCATGCCCCCGTCGTCCAAAGTGGAATGTCAGGGTGTTCTTCAGTGATGCCTGTTGTGGATGGTCATGACGGGGTCGCCCACCTGGGGCTGCTACACGTAAGTATTCGTACCTTGTACTACTCCTTAGAGGGAAGAGTATTTTAAATTAAATAAAATA
>JALNIO010000508.1:0-10935 GCA_023509875.1 Rugonectria rugulosa
GTAGAGATATGATTGATGAAGTGAAAAGTTAGGTGGAAGAGGGAAAAGTGCGACGCATGGTTGGATGCGACGCATGGGTGACATCTACGTTATATGAATTGAAAGTTGAGAAACTATTAGTCTGGTAACTACTGTTAAATACAAAAACAAGTCGGGGTTTCTAGGTAATTAATGATAATCTTGACGTTCCTCATAAGCTTTTGGGCTGAGCATACCCTGTAGATAAGGTACCCAAGCAGCCAGGTTTACTGAACAAATCAGGTATCTACTCTCAGTAGGACAAATAACTCGGGCGAGTTTCTAGTTATAGGGCTGTAAATTAAAGGCTCATTTCATAGCAATGACATTTGCCATGATGCAATGGGTGGAAGAGTCTCATGACTCGCCCACACGAAAGCTGGTATTAAAGCCTGTAATGGGCCATGTCTACAAAGGTGCGTGGATAGATGTCAATCACTGGGAGACCAAGGGGAAATAATTAGAATACCTGCGGGATAGATTAAATCACAGAATATGAACTTACACCCTCCATTTTGCGGTGAAAACGAATCTTTAAAATTGCATGTTATTCGAGTTGATGTGCACAGGATTGACGCAAATCGTGATGACAACGAACACCAAGGTAGTATGCCTGCCAGCAAGGTGAATAAGTACGAAGGAATACAGTATCCTTCCACAATGCGTCGATAGAAAGTACGTAACACAGAAAATCCGCTTGAGCTCATCTTTAGTCGTTCTGCTACAGTCTCGACTGTATTCTTGCTGCCCTCTCGCAAGAACAGCTTGCATAGTGGGAGCGCTTCTGATATTGTGAGGTTTGGACATGATGGATAGCGATTTATCAACGGCGCAAAGTATCCTTTGCTGAGGGGCTACTCTGACAACTAGCTTATCTCCCCCAAAGCGAGGTGCTCTTTTGGAAGGGAAGCTCAGAGCTGTCGTCGATCGGTTTATGCTCTCGTGACGGACTGAGTGGACTTTGGACAAGGATTATTCCACGCGACAGATGAGTTCAGTCAAGTGCATTCTTATCACATGGCCACCTTTGTCGTTTTGCGATTGTCTCTGGGAGTGTCTGAGGGGAACCACTCATCAGCTAGTTATCTACCTACCCGTACTCCTTAGACAACATTCAATCATCAAGCATGAGCGGTGACGCTAGTCCTCAAGAGTCAAGTGGTTCAATCTTGCAACCCTTTTGGTCTTTCAGCAAGTCACACTCGCCCGAGACAGTTGGAATCCACTGTTCCCTTGCAACAAGGAATGTTTTGGAGGTTCGGAAACAGACGGGTTGGACGGGGTCGGGGCCCAAACCAACTAATGCGTGCCTCACAAGGGTTCTGTTCGAGACTCTTCTTCTGTTCCTGAGACGAGAAGCTTGGCGAGAGATTTTGGGGAAGGATCATCACCACTCACAAGATGAACTTGTGATCATCTGCCTTCGTTTGTGAGAGTCATTGAGATAAGCTATGGTACCATCTTGAAGTGGCGGCAAACGCTCCTCATTCACCTGGACCCGCTGCTCCGGCAATTGCTGACCGGATTGTCACTGTCAAACTATTTGCTGCTGCTCGTCAACTCCCAGGCCAACTGTTTGCTGCTCCGCACTCGTCGGCTCATGGCTGGCACACTGCGCTGCGTCGTAGAGAAGACGGCGACGGCGAAGTGCGATGACACCATCGACAAAGAACCGGAAGTTCTCTGCATTTCCATGTTCTGATTTTCCCCAATGCTTGCTCCCCCACGCTCGAAAAAGTCAAGCAAGGTGACATTCGCCGAAAAAATTTACCATTTCGCTCCCACCTCCTGTCCCTTGTGTTGCATGCATGCAAAACCCGGATTTCTAAGCGCTCAACTCCGTCATGGCATTTCCGGGAAAAGAGGCAAAGCAACACTTAGCAACTTATGGCATGAGCAACCAACGGGGCCTTCTGACATCAGTCAAGTTCCAGGCCTAAGAGCAGCCCGGTCCTCGGCCCCACCGGTTGCGATGTCTGGGTACCCAGTACCTCCGCGCTCCCGTCACCTCCGAATGCATCAAAAGTACGGAGTACATGGGACCAAGTGTGGCACCTTCTCCAGCCTGCTCCTGGCTTCTGGAGCCTTCCCTTAGGAGGCCTAGCCGCTATTGGCTGCCTATGAATCACTCAGTCGCCCAGACCCCAGCGACCGCCCTCTGCCTGGTTGCTGCGCAGGCACACTACGTACTACCCTGCCACTGCGCCCCGCGCTGAGACGTGCTTGCCTCCCGCCTCCCGCCTACCTCCCAAGGCGGACAAACGACCACGGTGATTCACTCCCTCGCCCGACCTACTTAAACCTCTCTTCCCTCCCGATACACCTAGGCTCCCCTTTCCCTTCCATCATCTCTCTCTTCCATCGGAAATTTCCATCAAGGAACCCTGTTCATCATACATATATTCACTCCCATCTTCACACCGATCAAACCAAACTACCGCCATCATGCAGATCTTTGTCAAGACTCGTAAGTTCCCTCGCTGTCACCGCCATTCCGCCATCGAACAAACTTGCTAACAAGTATCTTCAGTGACGGGCAAGACCATCACCCTCGAGGTTGAGTCTTCCGATACCATCGACAACGTCAAGTCGAAGATCCAGGACAAGGAGGGCATCCCTCCGGACCAGCAGCGTCTTATCTTTGCTGGCAAGCAACTCGAAGACGGCCGAACTCTTTCCGACTACAACATCCAGAAGGAGTCCACCCTTCATCTCGTTCTCCGCCTCCGTGGTGGTATGCAGATCTGTACGTGGCGCCTTGTTCCCGTGTCAACACCTTGGTACTAACATTTGCCGTAGTTGTCAAGACCCTCACCGGCAAGACTATCACCCTTGAGGTGGAGTCTTCTGATACCATCGACAATGTAAAGTCGAAGATTCAGGACAAGGAGGGCATCCCTCCGGATCAGCAGCGACTCATCTTTGCCGGCAAGCAGCTTGAGGACGGCCGAACCCTTTCCGACTACAACATCCAGAAGGAGTCCACTCTTCACCTGGTCCTTCGTCTTCGTGGTGGTATGCAGATCTTCGTGAAGACGCTCACCGGCAAGACTATCACGCTTGAAGTCGAGTCATCTGATACCATCGACAACGTCAAGTCGAAGATTCAGGACAAGGAGGGTATTCCCCCGGACCAACAGCGCCTCATTTTTGCTGGAAAGCAGCTTGAGGATGGCCGTACCCTGTCTGACTACAACATTCAAAAGGAATCTACCCTGCACTTGGTTCTGCGTCTGCGTGGTGGTATGCAGATTTTCGTCAAGACCTTGACTGGAAAGACGATCACTTTGGAGGTCGAGTCGTCAGACACGATTGATAACGTGAAGTCCAAGATTCAGGACAAGGAGGGCATTCCCCCAGACCAGCAGCGACTTATCTTTGCTGGTAAGCAGCTGGAAGATGGTCGCACCCTCAGCGACTACAACATCCAGAAGGAGTCTACCCTTCACCTTGTCCTCCGCCTTCGTGGAGGTCAGTAGGTGGTTGTATGACTGGCTGGCATTACCAGCGACGCGGCGTTCAAGGACTGATTTGGGATTTGGAGTCAGGTAACGACCTGACATGAATGATATATTCAACTAGCACTAGTTATGACTCTACGCCACCAGGTGGCTCATCAATACAGACTCTATTGAAGTCGAATGATTGCTTTATCGTGGTTTTGTGATGTTCATTGCCAGTCGACCAGAAGTGACGTGAGATGCCTGCTAGGTGGAGTTGGTGGATAGTGAGGGGTCTTGAGTGTCCAGGGCGCTGCCTCCTTGTATCCCACTCTCAGCTGCTTAGTGGTGGGGTCATGCCTCCACCAACTCACTTTTAATATCTGAGGAAGGTACGGAGTATGCCCACCAAAACTTACTTCCCACATGTTTGTTGTGCCTGAATGCTCTTGCAATCTTCGAGAATGCGCCTTGCGACTGACGAGGCAACCTTCCTTGTGGTCATAACATGAAATCTTGCATAAATAACCCTCGACCACGCCGCGGGTTTATATATTTGCCTCCTTGACCTACCCACACTTGTCTTCTCTCTTGACTTTTTCATCATCAGACCTGTTTACGAACTGCTCGAACCGGCGCCAGCAACCTGGATTCATAGAGCCCAGGTGACCCGATATCGCGATATCCCCAGCCGAGCCCTGGCTATGCCTTCCTACTATTATCACGTTAAATTCGAGCTTTACCCATCCCCGAAGCCGACTGAGGAGGAATCGGGATACACTCCTGACAGCAATATCTGGCTTCCTCCTCTTGATGCTACTGTGTTCGACGAACTCCCCTCCCACCCTCGAACCGACAGGATAATCCACCAAACCCCAGCATCTCCAACTGCAGAATACCAGCAGACATATTCTCTTCCGATCCGACCAACATCAGATAGCTCATCCTCGACCCCGAGCATCATAGACTGCGGGGCAGCTCCTCGGACGCCGTTGCAGCAGCCGGAACGCAAGTTTGAAATTGTATCAGAGCGACAGTGGTTACAGAGGCAAAATAGCTCACCACCTCCACCAGCGAGCGCGGCGATAAGGCCACGAACTGCGGTGAAAGACTGGCGCTTTGGACGAGTGAGCATCGAAACAGTGTTTTTGGATAGCGGAAGCTCGATGGCTGGCGAGTCGAGTCGCGCAGGGCCTTCGGCGGCTCCTGCACTGGGACCGACCTATCCTGGAGCAGGAACCGATACAAAGGCCCGATTCGTTCCCCTCGAAACGCAGAACACGGAGGTTGGATGGGGCATCGTGCACTTTTATCGTGATGGCGTTGAGACGCCTAATCTGGGCTCGGTACAACAAACCCAAGACGGGGCTGACACCGCGGAGGAGGATTGCACCACGCTCTGTATCCCTGCAGTCCCGGCATACATGTCCCCCGACGACTTTGTTGCGTTTATGGGCCGCGGGTGGTTGGATTACATCAGTCACTGTCGAATGGTCTTGACGTCGACGATGAACACGAATCTCGTTCTTCTGAAATTCCGGGATAGTCACACTGCAAAGAAATGGCGTCGGGAATTTGATGGAAAACTGTTCAACGACGTAGAGGTTAGTGCATGACCTCTTGCAATTCATTGTTACTCTCTAACATCCAACAGCGTCAGATATGCCATGCAGTTTTCGTCAAAAGCATCACCTTTGAGACACCGACGCAGAGAAGAGCGAGCCAGAGTCTCTCCGTTCTTTCTTCAGCAGGAATATCGAACAGCCTTCGCCCATTCCCTCCACCTACGCCTAATTTGGTTGAGCTACCAACTTGCCCTGTTTGCCTGGAACGCATGGACGATACGAATGGCCTCATGACGATTGCATGCTCTCATGTATTTCACTGCAACTGCTTGAAAAACTGGAAAGGAACAGGTTGCCCGGTCTGTAGGTTTACCGTCCCCTCGTCCGGAGAACTCGAGCTCTCAGATCCTTCGAATGCCCCTTTCGGTTCGTCAGTGGCAAATTTGTGCACCGTTTGCGACTGCACTGATGACTTATGGATATGCCTCATCTGTGGCTATGTGGGCTGTGGCCGGTATAAGAGAGGTCATGCAAAGGACCACTGGAAGGAGACTGCACACTGCTTTGCTCTTGAAATCGAGACGCAGCACGTCTGGGACTATGCGGGAGACATGTGGGTTCACCGCCTTATCCGGGACAAAGGCGACGGCAAGGTAGTAGAGCTACCCAGCAGGGGAGAGCCCAACCAAAATCAAGAGGAAGACGTGGTGCCCCGAGCAAAGCTGGAAACCATTGGACTGGAGTATACTCATCTCATCCAGAGCCAACTCGAATCACAGCGTGCATACTTCGAGGAACTCATCAACAAGACGGTTGACAAAGCCTCGAAAGCATCAGCGGCCGCCGAAGACGCGGCAAAGCAAGCCGCGAATGCAGTAGAGAAGTCCAAACTACTGGAAGAGAAGTACAACTCATTAATCAAGGACACGATACCTCAGTTAGAAAAGGACCTTGAGCGGGAACGAAACAAGGCGCGCAAGAGCGAGGAGCTGGCGCGCAAACTCAGCAAATCTTTACAGGAGGAAAAGAAACTAAACGAAGGTTTGATGAAGCGTATCAAGCATCTAAACGCCGACAACGCAGCACGAATCAAAGTTGAGGAGGAGCTACGCCAAGAAATCGCAGAGCTGAAGGAGATGAACAGAGACCTGACCATGTTCATCTCAGGACAAGAGAAGCTCAAACAGCTTGAGAAAGAAGGGAAAATAGATGAAGGGGACATTGAAGGCGGTACGGCAAGTGTCCCTGAGAAGAAGACACGGGGCAGAGGGAGGAAGTGAGTACGCGTCTGTTTGCAGTCTGCCGGTAGTGGGGAGGTGTTGGCTTAGTGGATGATCGTTGTATCCTTGTATGAGCAATGGTTGTGTAGACACTATGCTCGGAGCTTTCGTAAAGCGTTTTGCTGTACTGCTAGCGGTTTGTTTGTATAGATAGGCAATATCTTGAAGACGGCTGTTCTCGATCCTGACGGATGCGTATGGATATGGAACACAATATGATCACGATGACGTCAGGTCTCTCTTGCTTATCTGTTCGTCCTCCCGATGAGTGCATCAAGTACCTCGGGTCTGTTGAGTCTTCTTTCAGGCTCATACGGTCGACCGAGATTATCCATTTGCCCTCGGATATACCGTCGGCTTATTAGAATACCAAACATTTGTTAGATCTGGGCCTTCCGAGTCGAGGTTGGTTCCGTTAGTCCACTGCATTGCATGACGGTGGCAACCCTCGACTCAACCAAAACACGGCCTGCATGTTAGTGAGGAATTCTCCTTTTTTTACTTCTTCGGCTGCAGATGCGGATGCGGAGGTGGATTTGTTGGGGAAGCTACACGGCATTGGGTGTCACCGGAGGGTTGCAAAGGTTAATACGGATGGTCGAGTCTTCCCCAACTTTTGCATTGCACCTTGCAGAGGACTGAGACATGGCTTGCATGTGACGAATGAGGGGAGGCGCTGGAGGTTGGAGCGTGCACATGTGATTGGCCCGTAGGGGAGTCAACGTTTGGATGTTTGACATGAAGGTTGGGGGTTTGATGATGATCATTCCGGAGATGCCCAAGTCAAGACGGAATTGCATTGTTGCTTCGTCTCTTGCTATGAGACAATAATCTGCTTGTCGTTGAGGTCCTGGGAGGTCCTGTGCCATCCGAGACATCTCTCCATGTTCATCTCTGGACCCCCGCTCTTATTACGCAAAATAGAGTCACTCATTTCGCCATACATCCGGGAACAGAGGCTGCATCACCCGTTTGGCCCATTCGCTTAGGGAATGAGAGGCAGCAAAGGTCCGACTGGGAGACAGAAAATGGTAACTGGCGGCTGAATCGGCCTCCGATCTCCGAGGAAGTGGGATGATGATCCGGGGGTGCAGGATGGAGGCGAGACGAAGGCGGCGCCTGATAGTGCTGCGTGATGCTGTTATCTGAGCACTTTACTCCGTAGACAACAAAGGGAGGATAAGGACAAGAATGTGGCTTGGATGCGTTCAAGACGCTGCAATATAACCATTTGGTTCATGTTTCGAACCAACACCCGAGACAATAGCAAACAATCTAGATGGTGGCTGCTTGGTTGAAATGTCCAGGGCATGCAGTTTAATACGGAATAGCAATGATAGCCAAGCAGGGATACCGAAACAACCAACAACTCGCTCACCTGCACTAGGCCATCCTCTTGGAAGCTTCACCCAATTACGTGGAAATAAATGTGCAAACAAGTCTACCTCACTGCAGCCACCTCGTCTCAACCATCACACATACAAGTCATCTTGGCACTGTACCTACAGGCAAGGTACCTATAGGCACGAAGTCACCAGGCCCGGTCTCTACCGTAGCCGGTTCCCACCTTTTATCCCAGCCCCGGCCTCCCACCCACTCTCCCCAAAAACTTCCCAAGGTTCCCTGTCCCATGGCCGCCCGGCTGCGCGCGCATATCCTGGACTTTTCTTTTTCTTGTTTCTATATGAAATCTCCTGTCCTTGCCGTCGCTGCTGCTTCTACTCCATAGCGACGCATAGTTCCATAACGTCCATACTTCCTCCCCCTCCTCCGCCATGGCCACTCAGGCCGACAAGAAGGACATCGCGGCGGCTTCGGCTGCCCGCCCTCAGGATGCTGTCGCCAAAGCCCCGCCTCGACAGAAGGAGCTGTATCCCATGGTCAACTGGAAGTACGACCTGTTTCTCTACAGCGTCGGCAACATTGTCGACATGTTCTTTCGAGAGGTCGTGCCCAGAGGCGCCTGGCGCGTTCCGCAGTCTGGTCCTGTGCTCTTCGTTGCTGCCCCTCATGCCAACCAGGTCCGTTGATTTCCCTCCAAGAGCTCGTCATATATCTGGTGGTTTCTTCATGATAGAAAATGCACTAACGTAGGCTCTGGTAGTTTGTCGACGCCTTGATCCTTCAACGAACCCTTCGCAACGAGGCCAACCGTCGTGTGTCTCTTCTCATCGCACAGAAATCCGTCCATGGCTTCATCGGCTGGGGATCTCGCCAAGTTGGTTCCGTGCCGGTTGGTCGAGCCCAGGACTCTGCGAAACTCGGCAGCGGAACCGTCTACCTCCCCGATCCCATCAACGACCCAACCCTTGTCCGAGGTGTTGGCACAAAGTTTGGTGAAGGCCAGGGCGAGGTGCACGGCATGCTCTTCCTGCCGCCTGGCAAGAACACCGCCGGCGCCAGTGTCGATATTGCGCAGATCCTCGGACCCGAGGAGATCCGTGTCAAGCGCCCTTTCAAGGGCAAGCTAGCTCTTCAGCAGATGACGGGCCGCGACGACATTGATGAGAACGGCACCTTTACGAACAAGGATGTCAAGGGCCCTGCGCCCGGCTACCAGGGCACCAAGTATAAGCTGGCTCCTCATATCGACCAGACCAAGGTCTACGAGGCTGTCTTTAACCGTCTGCTCAACAATGGCTGCATAGGCATCTTCCCAGAGGGTGGTAGCCACGACCGCACCGAGCTTCTGCCTCTCAAGGCCGGTGTTGCCATCATGGCGCTGGGCACCCTAGCGGAGGATCCGGACTGCGGTTTGAAGATTGTACCCGTAGGTATGAACTACTTCCACGCGCACAAGTTTCGTTCGCGCGCTGTTGTCGAGTTTGGAGCTCCCTTCGAGATCCCTCGGCATCTCGTAGAGCTGTATCGCAACAACCAGCGTCGTGAGGCCATCGGCCAGGTTCTGGATACTGTATACCAGGCGCTCAACTCTGTCACTGTCTCGGCGCCAGACTACGATACTCTGATGGTGATCCAGGCTGCTCGCCGCCTGTACAACCCTACAGGCAAGAAGCTGCCCCTGCCTGTTGTGGTGGAGCTCAACCGAAGACTTTCCATGGGTTATGAGCGATACAAGGACGATGAACGTGTCTCCGGGCTGTCTGAATCAGTCAAGGAGTATAACTCTCGACTTCGCTACCTGAACTTGAAGGATCACCAAGTCCAATATGCCCGCATGTCCATCCTCAAGGTCATTTTCCTCTCCATCTACCGCTCCATCAAGCTCCTCGTCCTCTTCATCGGCACTATCCCAGGTCTCCTCCTGTTCTCTCCCGTATTCGTGGCTACCAAGCTCATCAGTCGACAAAAGGCCAAGACAGCATTAGCTGGGTCTACTGTCAAGATCCGGGGCCGTGATGTCATGGCGACGTGGAAGATTTTGATTGCTATGGGATTTGCTCCCTTGCTATACCACTTTTACTCTATCCTGATTGTCCTCAAGGTGTGGCACGACCGATTATTTGGTTATGTTCCTGACTGGGTTCCTCTCCTGCTCGTGTACGTCACCGTCTGGCCCCTCATGGTTGGCATCACCTTTGCGGCGCTGCGGTTCGGCGAGGTGGGCATGGACATTTTCAAGTCGCTGCGCCCGCTAGTACTGTGTTTGAAGCCTTCATCGGGCTACAACATCCACCAGCTGCGAGTCAGGCGGGCTGAGCTGAGCGCTCAAGTGACAGAAGTTATCAACACACTGGGACCGGAGATGTTTGACGACTTTGACAAGGCTCGTCTGGTGCCTGACTTCTTTAAGGCAGAAGGTCAGGTCAGCTCGCCTGAGAGACGACGTCGCCGTGATAGCGACCAGTCGAGCACCGGGTTCGACGTGGAAACGCCGCCACCCCTGTCTCGCCGAAGCACGATGCAGTCCAGCCGAGCTCTTCCCCGCAACGATTCGTTCAGCAACATTGGCAGAGTGGGCATCTTCTCGACACGGCCTCCTTCCCGGCAGAGTCGCTCACGTTCGAGCAGCAGCGGGGGTGGGTTCGGGTCGAGTGGTTTCCCAATCAGCGCCTTTACGACGCTGGATTCGGCGGGCGGCTTCGATGAGGCTTCTCGTAAGATTAGAGAGGCGATGAAGAACAGGAGGCGCAAGACGGAAGGGGAAGAGGAGCAGGAGGAAAGCGGATCAGATAGTGAAGAGGAGGAATACGACGAGGCAAGGAAAAAGAATGTGTGATGGTGTGGGCTTTACAAGGTGGGCGTATATGGGTTTGGAGCTTATGAACATAGTAGCAAGGACGGCTTTTTCTTGTAATATTGAGACGAACCCTTTCCTTGTATGTCATGGAGTATACCTGCAGGGGCGGGGGAGATGTTGCTACGATTTCTACGATTAATAATTCCGTTTCTATGAAGTTGGGTTTCAATAAGTGAGGACGTGATATTCTGAGCTTGGTTAGGAGTCGCCGGCGGTTCGGGGTCGATGCCGAGGCCGACAACGCATTGCTAGGGTAGCCTGGTTGCCTGGTACATACATAAGCAAGGTCAAAGTGCCGGCGTCGTATTTACGAGGCCGACTTCCAGGGTTGCAGGAGCAGCCCTAAACGGGTTTTCATGGAAGTAAGCATGGGTGGTGACCAGTTGTTTGGACAAGGGGGAAAGGAGCCATTTCAAATTGGTCTTGTAGTC
>JALNIO010000509.1:0-45883 GCA_023509875.1 Rugonectria rugulosa
GCACTCGACGATAACCCACCTGAAGGTGTCCACTCTGATGTTGAAAGATGCTCCCCATCCCATGTCATCCTTCTCGGCATGCGGCATTCGATGATGATCTGATGACCTGGGTCTCACCAAAGAGCCGAGTCCTGACAACTCTTTCTTGGTAGCTCACGAAGGTTCCCGTTCCGACAAGGCCAAGAACCTCAAATACTTTCCCCATTGCCGCCAATGATGACCTTGTCTCACGCGCCCGGAATGTCCGTCTCGTGTTGAGCAACGCTTACCATACTTTCGGTCTCCCGAATCTCAGGTGAACTAGTCTGTGCGGCAACTTCCTTGGGGCACCTCTGGGAAGGCCGCGAATAAGCAGCAATCAAAGACCTGTTTTGGAGACCCCAAAAGGCTGAGAATCCGAGAGTGAGAGGGAAGAGACCTGGAGCCGCCCAGCGGCAGGAGATTGGATGGCCGTCTGGAAGGTCGCAGGTTGATTACATGCTAGGCGCCCGACATCCATGGGGTCATCGTCATTCAAGACGCTGTAAACAAACAGACACTTCCATTCGTGTAGTTGCTATCAGTAGCCTTCCTCTCGGTGCTCCACGTATCTTGGCGGTGGTTGAGATATCTGGCCGGCTCAAAGTTCTGGATGCTCAATCTTTGACAATGTACACAGTAAACACGGCCACCTGGGCCTGAAGCAAGCTTCTACGAAATGACAGGAGCAAAACATCTCGACGCCGCGTCGCTTATCGCCCGGGAAAACGTCTACCGGACGTATCCCTTCTGTTCGGCCTGACAAGCGGGCGGAAAGCGAAGCTTGGGACGGGGTTGTACGGAGCGGACGGGACGAAGGGGAAGAGGTTACGTACAGACATTGATGGCGATAATTCTTCCGTGCCGGGCATCGGACGAACCTGCGACAACACTCATCTGGGAGGTTTTGGGTGTTGCGTCTCATCATCTTCAGGGTGCCCCGCGTGTGCCCAGGGACGGTCAACCTGAGACCGCAAGACGACAGGGGTGGTTCTAGACCACATCAGCCCCAAGGACGGGCGCCTCTTGTAGATTCCCATGCACGCTCGAGTCGCCAGGGGTGCTTGCTTTCATTGAGCGTGGGAGAACAGAATTAAAGTGTACGAAGTACGAAGTCACGTAGGGGCAGCCCACACACTGTATGTAAGTATGCATGTCTTTAGGTACCCTCGAGGGGGGCCCAGTAGGGGGGATCTTGTTGAGAAAAACCATGACGCGATGTCGTTCTCGGGACGAGACGGTGAAAAGAGAATCGACAGAGTAACATTTTGTCTGTACGATCTGCTAACTCTCAAATGGCAAGGTACCCGCGGTGAGTTGAGTTGCAACCTGAAGAAGGGGAAGAGAAAAGTTTTTCAACTGATCAAAATGTCGGTCTGGCTCTTTCGCCCCTCACCCTCCTCCCCCCTCTTTCTCGATCGAGAAAGTGAGGCTTTCAGAGACGGGATGGGATGGCACCAAAGAGGTCAGGTTCCATTTAGGTTGATTTTTCTCTCCTTCTTTTGCTCCGTAGCAAAGTGTGTGCCTTGAGTGTGCCTGTCGGGGACAAGCAGGGAGGTCGAGTCGTCCTGAGCTGTGATTCGCTCCATTGACTTCTGGCACGATTTGGCGCCGGCTCCGGGAGACTGACCAACGGCGTCTCAACGATCCGAGTGGAACCGCCCAGTGATGAGACTCCAACGGATGACAACTACTTTGTGTGTGTGTGCGTGCATCTGGTTCGGCGCTTGGAGAACAGACTGACTGGGCATCGATACGGCATTGTGTGCATCTGACATTGAATACAGAGTCTCGCCTCCTGTGAGAGGCAAAGTTATCTCGCAGCAGAATCTCATGCACGGCGTACCATGTTTTGACGACATCATGTGCGATTGTTCCAAGGTCTTGTATGGTTGCGTGATAAAAAGACGACAAAACCTGGACCATGTGTGTGTGTTCCGTTCGACTGCCGTTTGAACCTGAAGCTGGCACGCAGAGGGGAGAGATCGCCAAAGCAGAATGCATTAGTCTCATCCGCCGTGATGAGTTGGCCCCGAAGTTGGCGCAGGTGAATGGAGGCACCTGTGCCCTCTTTGGACGAGGACAAACCAACTTGTCTTGGCTTGGTGTGTGCATGCAGAGTACCTGGGTAGTTTTTTTGCTCACACTTTCTCTCTCTCTGCCCCTTACTCTTAGGTACCTTGCGTCTTGATCCTGCATGAGATCGCGACCGAGGCGGACGAGCGTAGTATCGCTTGCTACCGCTTTTGTCCGATTTGCGTGTATTTTGGCCATGGAGTCATAACGGCCCATGTACAGTAACATGTACCTACAGTATGATGCTACTGATGTAGGTACTCGGGCCTGGACTTGTCCGAGCAGTTTGAAGTTCTTTCGGGTGTCTCTGAAGCCGTGTGAACCGTCATTGACAGTGAGCACCGAGATTCGGAATGCGGGTGTGACTTCTTGAGACACACTTTACAGCCTGATTTGGTCTCACCACCCCTCCATTCCTGTGAGACACATCTTTCCATCATCAGTGGCCTACCAAAGTACACAGCACACAGCACCACACGCAGAAATGCAACACGGACGCTTTGGAAACCGCCGCTCCAGGTGGGTTGTACACCACGCCGTACATGGCGGGTTTTGAAATGCCGGATGGCGGCTGGACCGGGGGGTTTGGAACGGGATGCGGACAGCGAATGCGAACAGCGGATTGGGCGACTGGCCTGCAAGAGTGTGTGTGGGGTTGAAGGCTCATGTGTTGTTTGGCTGGATTGGGCTGAACAGTTGTGTGATACGCGAAAGCCCCATGGTTGCAGGAGAGGGAAGAGTGTGTGTGAAGGAAGAGTAGCCGTTTCTGCAACATCCACACAGATGCCGTAGGCGGATGCCAGGGGTTCCGTAGGCTGACGGAGTAGCGTCCAGCATACTGTGCGAGTGAGCCTTTGGAGACATTTGCACCTCTCGGGTTGGGTACGAGGCTGTCTGCGATGGCTAGACTTGTTGGACGTCTTCTTTTTTGTTGGTGTTTTTTTCAGCTCTCGGGACGAGAAATGGAGGCTTACAAGACAGGAGCGTCCATCTTGTCGGACCTTCCCTGCCGCGGCTGAGCTACCCAGGCACTGCAAGAGCAATGTACATACAAAGGCAGGCGCGAAAGGGGCCAGGACAACCCCAGCCGAACCTCGCGCAAAGTCGTTCAAATCGAATCGATTCCGACCGAACATGCGACCACATCCCACGGCCGAGGAACAGAGGGTGTATTCGTAAATCGCCAAGGTAACCAAGCCAGCAAAGCAAGGCCGGCCTCAGCATCGGACCCCCCCTTCGCTTCCCCGAACCAAGAAACCCTTGAAGCAGATCGTGTTCCTGTCAATTCTAACAATTTGTTTTTCATTGGAGGCACTCTATCTGAAGAGATGACAAGACGAGGGTCTGCCCTCCTCGTCGTATCTTCAATCAATGTTTGGCCTGTATCGTTTGTTGACTCCCCCGGACGACTCTCCAAAAGCTGTTCGTTCCGTTCGACGGCACAATAAGATTAATTACGGGATCCCCTTTGCGAGTCCCAAGCCGCCCCATGAGATCCTATCAAGGGTTCTCTTCCTTTACTCCTGTAGCGACGGGGGTTGTGGGATGGGACCTGCGTTTTTCGCGTGACGACTGCAGATCAATGACTGGGCGTCCAACGAAGCGGTGTCCAGCTCTGCTCCTAGGGACGGAGTCAGAGGAGCAGCCCGGACCTATCATCGCCTGGCGGCACATGCATGGCATGGCCCTACTTTCTTCCCCTTTGGTCCTCGCTTTTGCATTCCAAGGACGCGAGATGTAGGCATGCGTGTTGTTGCAACGCTGTACCTACATGTACTATAAGGCGATGGGTTAGCTCCGCGGGCGGTGGACAACGCATCGATTTTTTCTCGCTCCTGCTCCGGTACTCCTCAGTCGTGCGAGCGGCCAATGACGGAGCACAGTCCGCAGCCTACGGGCGAGGATTCACGACGGAGAATGGACATTGCCAGGTCCCTCCCCTGGCCCCTGGAATTGGATAGCGAGTTTATTCTCCATCTCTCGACTCACCAACACGAGAAATCGAGAGCGAGGAGTTCGAGGGAATGCCCGTCACTGTTTGCCAGTGGAGCCATGTACACACATGTAGGCCGAGCTCTGCAAAAGGATCATGACTAGATAATCTCGAGTGCCGCAATGGCGGCTGCTCGCTCTCAATGGACGGTGGATTTTCTTTACTTCATACTTGGGCGCGTGTGCCCCTGCCGAGACCCTTGGAGTTGTTGAGAAGAGTGTGGGTGGATTTCGACGACAAGGCATGGACATGGGTGCGGTCTTTGTGCCTGGCATGGGCATTTTCGCTTGGCGCTGGCAACGGCGGGATCACATCAAAGAATTCAAGATTATGGGTACGATGTAGAGAATATGCATATTGGAGGGTGATCCGGAGGAGGCTAAACGGCGAGCAGGTGCAGACCTGGGAACACGGCCGTTCTGTGAGTGATCTGATGACGGAAGCGGAGGGCGACCGACCATCGACGGCCGTGTGAAAGCCACGACGCGGAGGAATTAATTACCACCGAGGAGGAAGATGAACAGGGACGATCGCCTGGCTGCAGTCCACAATTGATCTCGACGGCTTGACAGATGACGAGAGCGGACAACGCCGATGAAGGCGGACGATGCAACGCCATTGGGCACGTTCAAGATCATGTACAAGATACATGAACCGGTAGAGCAATTTGGGGATCATGATGGCTGTTTGAGAATGACGGGTGTCTGTACCACGTAGATGGGAATTACGAATGCTCGGACTGCTGCTAAGGTACCGCAGGCTTGGATGAGGCTGGAGTCGGCCGAAAGCATGTCTTGTGGTGGCTGCTCCAACGATGACCGAGTTCGTCCACCAGAGCTACTCGTCCAGCCAGTCACAGTCGAGCATCGACATTCAACGGGAAACCATCCGCAAGCCAGTCAGCTTGTCAGCTCAGCCCAAAGCATCGCAGCCTCGACAGTTACGAACATCATTAGGCGCATTTTCGGAGGGTTTTACGATGGTGTTCGATTTTACAGATGACTCCGTGACTCACTTGGAAGGCAAAGAAACGGCGCAAGCCAATTGAGAACCAGAGACGGGCTGGGTTGTCAACGTCTCTGACGTCTGCACCGTTGAACTGAAATGAGACGGCTGATGACATTTCGGAAGCAATGTCAGTACGAAGAAGTACCTACGTAGGTATGCATAACACGGTAAAGAGATGCGCATTACCTGCCATATGGCTGATACGGAGCACCTATTGCATCTTGCTGGAACGGGCAGGTCGACGAATCGAATACGCCATGTTCTTATGTGAAACGCATCCCCCTTGCTGAAGCGAATTACAAGCGGCACATCTCTGAGTCCAGGCCAGAGCCTGCCAAGAGCTGACTGGTCCAAGTGGCTTCCCTCAGGTTTGCTGTTGCAATCTGCGACTTGTCAGAGACGGAGAATGGGGTCACGAGCAGAAGGGGAAAAAAGGTACGTACCCTTGGCTACGAGGACGGGACGCGCAGTTCCCACCTTGACCAGCCAGCCCACTTTCACTTCTGTAGGATCCACCGAATCCGACAAGGATGCCGGTTCGTGTGGCTTGTACCCAGTGCCGAAGACAAACAGATTCGCACTGCCGCGTGCCCTTTCTGCCCTGCTGCCCTCCGCCCCTTCCCTCTAACCTTCAACCCAACCGTCAAGCCAGCCCGCACCAGGAGGTGGCGGCAGGCGGCGGGTGGGCCATCCAGAGGATACCCACAGCCCACCATGCGGAGGGTCCCTTGGGCAGGGGCCCTTGGCAGCCATGGACATTGGACATGGGACATGGGACATGGTTGCATGGGCCATGAGAACGACCAGAAGACGGCAAGGAAGGAGAGCAAGACGGGGGGAGCTCCTGCTACAGTCCAATACATACATACTGCCTCTCCCACCCCCAGCCCATTGAAACAATCTCCTGTTCTTGATTCTCGAATTCTCGTCATTCAACAAAACTTGATTTTTCTTTACCGTCGAGGAATTCAAGATCAGTGCTCAGGCGGTGCTTGACGTGACTTGTTCTTCTTTCTTGTTCCTCCTTCTTTCTTAACCATCGTGTGATTTCCTTTTTCGACATTCATTGCGCCCTGTTCCACACTCTTCCCTCCTCTCTTCCGATCCAGGCATTCCTCTCGCTCTCTCCTTTGACCCTTTTTGACCAAACTTGTCCTTCGAACCGATAAACGGGGATCCAATATCCAGCCTCCCAAGGGAACGCCCACTATTTTGTCTGACTTGTCTGTAGTCTGAGTCCTCCCTCAGACCAGACTAGACCAGACAAGACAGAAAGTCGTGCTCTCCCAGACCATCCACACGCAGGGGAATTCAATATCGTATCTGACCCGCCATGTCTCGGTCTGTTACAACTGAGCAGCCGATGGCCTCGAGGGAGCAACCACGCATTCCAGAGACGTCTACCACGCGGGGTTCCCAGATTGCTCTTATAGACTCGCTTCCCACCTCACCCTCTGTCTACTCTGACGACGCCGACGACGACAACACCCGATCCAAGTTCAACACCATGCTTCCTCAGACCACATCTAATAAGGCTCCTGCTCTCCCGGAGAGGAGCGCACGCCGAGTTTCCAGAATGCTTGACGACTTAATTCCTGGAAAGCTGCCCAACACAGATCAGCAGCCTCCTCTTGCTGCCCAGGCAGCGCCTCACGAACTTTACCTCTCCTCAGAGGAGGACGCCTCCTCATCCGCCGATGACTTCTCTGACTTTGAGTGCGACTCGGGCAGTGAAGACTCCCAGAAATCCTCTACCCGAAGAGGCAGTCAAGAAGACACTGCGCGTGTCGTCTCTGTCATCTTCTCTGGCAAGCCCAACATCGTCGACCTTCCCCGAAGGTCAATATCCCCCAGCAGCACCAGCTCTAGCACGAGCTGCAGCGCAAGCGAGACTTCTTCTCGACCCCCAAGCCGCTTACGGCGAACTACTACTCTCCCCATTCTCGATCGCAGAGCATCCATTTGCTCGTCTCCTTCAGGATCCTCCGTTGTTTCCAGCCCTTCTGTCCTCCACCCTCCCCGAACGAGCAGCATGCTCCCGAGCAGGCGTTTGACCAAGGAGCGGCCACAGTTCCTCAACATTGATCCTTTTGCTTCCAAGCAGGAGGAGCCAGATGAGACGGAAGCCAAGCGCCCCAAAACGCCCACCGGTGTATTCAAGCGGACACTCAGCCTTGTCAAGAAGCGCAGCCGTCCCACACTCAACACACATTTCGCATCTCTCTCCCGTGACAACCTCTCCAACATGATCTCACCGCAGCCCATGGAGAAAGTCCGTGAAGAGTGCACTCCCGAGTCGGCTCCCGTCCGTACCGCCGCTCCTGTTAACGCTCCTGCACCCCGGCCGATCAGCCGAGCCGTCACCTACCACGAAATTGTTAATTCGGCCAAGCGAAGAGCTCAGACAGCCCCCATGACTCCCACCACCCCCATGTCGGAGCCACCAGCGTCTCCCATGACTCCCAACGGCACCCGACACCGCCTACGATTCTCTTCGGCTCGGCGGCGGAGTATCAAGGCATGATGATTTTTCTTGATTGCCATTGTATGGAATGACGCCAATGCTCTACTTGTATGACGTTTCACGACTGGGTTTGACATTACTACATCCTGGGACTGGAGTTGCACGGCTTACATGGACACACCTTATCACCTCTCTTCTCTTCTTTTCGCTTCTTCTTTTGTCCGGGTTTTCGGAACGGCTTGATGGCGCAGACGGCTTTGTTTTAGTTTTGCTTTGTTTGGTGGAATACTTGGGCGGACACAAAATGAATGCGGCGTTTTGACGAGGAAATATTGACTCCTTTGGGATATGACTACACCTACCTAGCTGGGTTTTTGGTTTCGGGAATTACAGGCGTTCACACGGCATACACGCACACGCACTATACCTTATGCCCAGGAGAGGCAAGGTCACTCTCGTTTTGTATTGATAATGGAGGCCAAGCATTGGCGGAAAGCGGCTGGCCGAGGGAACAATGCATCCGGTACTTGCAAAGAGTTACGGGAAGGACAATGATGGCTGCCTCATACTCGTGTTTCGCACACGCAATGCGAAGACGGACATGATTTTGCTTGTTCCAATTCTGATGCTTCTTTCCGTGACTTTGTTTTCCCCGGGTGTTTTGGTGATGTTATTTTGATTTGCTGTGAGACATGGTCATTTCGGTCGGTCCTTTGTGTACCTACGGATACGGTACCTAGGCAATTTACTTGCTTCCGGCTTGCTGGGACGATTTGTGTTTGTGTGGATGCGTGTGGAGGAGATGCCGAGATGATTTTGATTGTGTCTGCCAGGCACGCGCAATCAACAAGGGTCCTTGCTGGTTGGCAGTGGGAAAGGGACCGGGGCTGTTATTTCTGTTTAACGAAGCACTCTGTACATGTGAGGTACCTTGCATACCGTGTGTAGTATGTATTGGATATTGAGTACCGGTCTCAGTATGCATGATGCATGTCTCTCTGGAGGAGGAAAAAGCAATATCTTGGACGGTCCTGGCTGCGCTTTGATGGCGGATACTGGGTACTATGGGTAGTTGGGTACGTATCAACATGATGTGCTTTTTCTGACCTACGCGTAATATTTGATTGACTGATGGTTGTTGACCTGGTAATTCTGGAATGTTTTGATGGGCTACGGAGTGCGGTACTGAGTCGCAAGTACGGATACATGGGCAGTCAGACTTGGGGACTTGTCTTTGGTGATGCCGGCCCCGGGGCCCTGGTCGTTGATGCGGTGATGGGGATGAGCGGTGGTTGACATGGGTGCATGCTGCATGTTGCGTGTAGGTAGGAACTACAAAGTGTTGTATGTGGCCTATTACGAAGACGTGAATCTCCTTTCTACTTTGTGCCTTGGAAATACCGTACGAGTATACGAAGCAGAAGCTGTTTTTTGTGCTGACAGATGTATGAATGGGAGAGTGCCAAGAAGAGGAATGGGTTGAGGTGTGTTACTCCTTTGGGTAATTGGAGTCGAAATCTGGTAGACTAGTCAATTCGTCCCGTCTCTATTTTTCTTTTTTTTCCAGTCTTTTTTTCTATTTTGGAAGATGGAGGGTTACATTGAGGGAGAGGGAGGGTGAGATGATTGGTGGTGACAGTGACAGTGACATGTTTTTTAATGTGCTGGCTGGTGAATAGTGCAGCCGATATGCCGACATGGGGGGGAGGATTATAGTGATGGATGTATTTTTACTGGCTGCTGGGCTGCATTCAGTGACGGTGACAGTAGTGAGGATGTGCATTCGGCCTTGTTCCGACCAGCCACAGAATTAGAATATCGAATGCATAGTCACCCGCATATCAACGGTGCAGTGCATGCATTGTTTCGTTTCAAAACCTCGAAAGGGGTAGGCAGGTAGGCAGGCAGGTAGTCACTTTGCATTCTAGACACTGTAGCCATGGCATCAAGCCACCAACACCGCCAACATGACCACCGTTGGGGAAAAGAAACCTCAGCCTCAGCCGTGGCTTGGTCCCAGCAATCTGGGTTGAAACTTGATGAAATCAATCGGTGGCCATTGACTTTTCCTACTTTGTATCCGTAGTTTAAAAGAAAATAAGGGGGGCCGGGGTGGAGGAGGAAGAGGACAGAGTCCCAGCCTCGCCGTTTTTGTGGACTGAGCGGTGTGCTTGCCACCATTTTCAAATCTCTTGATGACGCAGCAGCAGCAGCGGTGAAGAGGGCAACGAGGAAAGAAGAAAGAAGAAAGAAGAAACCAAGATGCCACTTGGTACCGTAATTCTTCTTTGATGCGGGTAGTAATTAATGAATCAAGGTGCCGAGACGGTAATTAATCGCGGTGGGCGTGGAGACGACCTGGGAGATTAACCCCCTCCGTCCCGTAGAGACCCGGGCCATTGTTAGGTAGACAAGTATCGCGTGGTGAGAGATGCACTGTCCTGTTTCTTTGTGAGTAGAATGCATTCCTTGATTCCTTCTGGAAGCTCGGGGTTTGGGCTCTGCTCGACTCGGGTGAAGGGCTTCATCCTGATGGGAGGGGGGAATGTTTTGTCTTTAGTGACATCCATTGACATGTTCCAGACCACTCTACGCAATATTCAGACATGGAGAGAGATATGGGGATATTCCTGACATGTACAAAGTGATTAATTAATTAATTAATTTGTATGTACTCTGCACAGTTTGCAAATGCCTCATCGATACATACGCCTTCATCGCGTCCATCTCTCTCTCTCTCACTCACAAACACGCAACTCTCCACAAACTAGATCGTCTCATGACGTTTTCTCCCCCCCTGTCCCTCAGCTAGCATCGCCGTGGGGAAATCGACTCTTTGATGCTTTGCTTTCCCAGTCATGTTTTAAACTCCTTTCGGTTTGGTCCAACGGAGAAAGGGGAGGGGACGGGGGAGGGGGTTGGTCCCTGAGCTAGAAAAGAGCTCCAACTGTGGCGTTCGTTATTTCGCTCTTTCTGGCCACCGTCGATCCAGGGGGTTGGGCTGTTTTGTTCCTTTACACCAAAGCTGGAGAATTGGGAAACACAAAAAAAGTCCCCGAGGCGTTTAGCTTCCTCGTGCGGCAGGTGAGGCTTCTTTGCAAACGTTCGAGAAGATTACGTCGTAGATGGGCTTGAGCCATCTGGCCCGGTCGTGGAAGCGTAAATTACAGATGCGTAGCTGGGGGAGGGGGACAATCTTCATCAGACACTTGTCTCTGCAAGAAGACGGGGATCTGCGGATGATGCAAAGAGGAGGGGAAAACAAAAAAAACGTGGCAATGGCCCGGCGGAGCTGAGACATGGGCTTTTGATACTACATCTGATGCAACTTGTACAGGACGCACGGTGTCGTTGCTTCTTGAGGGACACGTGCAATATATCTCTCGACAAGACCCTTTTCGTAGGGACCGGCATCTCAGGCTGTGACAACGAGGCTCTTCTGACAGGTAGCCACCCCGTTGTGTTGCAACGGGGAGCTTCCCTGAACACAAAGTAGCCAAGGGAACCCTCATCTTCAGATGGAGCAACTTCCGTAGATTTGGATTTCCTTTGACCGCCTGGCGACTCGAACACGAACGTGCGCAAAGAAGTCAAAGAGTCTCTCTCTGTCTCCTCCTCTCCCGCTTGATGAAACGCGCCCACAGCGTATCATCATCCAATCGCCCGCAGATCTTCGAGTCAGTCGAGCCTGGGGCAACTGGTGATCCTTATAACACTGTCAACCAGTGGCATGCATGGTCCTTGCTTCACGACTTGACGACTTCTCTGAGCCTTCCCCCATCTCGCCTCGTCGTGGGTTGAGTATACCGGGTCTTCTTCCAATCATCTGAGACAAGAGCGAATTTCTCGGCCCCTTCACAAAGTTCCCCTCAGCAAAACAGAAGATTAGTGATGAGATTCCGGGTTGCATCCTCCGCACAGATCTTTGGAGATGAGATTGGTGATCCCTGGTCCGGGTCTGACATGGGTCGTCGCCAAGCAAACCAAGTTCACTCACAATCGCGACTGATTTGAGTGAGACTTTTGTCGACTTGAACCTTGCCAAGGTTGCGCTGGCGCGGGTGATCACCATTCCTACGCTTTGTTTCTGGACCGGGGGGGACAGGAGAAGAGATTTGTCCGTCATGCGACCCCGATCGTCTCATGCGGCGAAAAGGTATTGCTTGCTTGCTTGTTTGTCTGCCTGTGTCGTGTTGGACGGACATGTAACTGACACAGCAGGCATGCGAGTCACACTGCAGCCATCATCCTAGATTGTCAACTGCGGGCTACGACTCAATCTCAGGCGAGGGGAGGAGATTCAGTTTCATTTGGAAGCGCCGATGACAGGGGAGCTATGACCTGTGATCCCAGGGTCTGATCCCCCTTCCCAATATGCATCTAACCCTCGCCCACAGAGCGCCTCAAAGTCATTGCTGATCTCTGGCAAGTCGTACTCTTACCAAGTAACTACTTGAAGCTGTACTGTGTGTGTACTTGGACACTGAATTCCTCAGAGGAACGAGCTGTCTCCTGGCTCCAGCTCGAGAAGACTCGCAAGTGAAAGCTGAGCCGAGCGCCGCGCTTTACGCCAGTGTCAGTCTGCGCTTTGGCTAGACACGACCGGTAAATGATGCCTTGACCAAAGTCGGTTGGCTTGCCCAGCTCCTTGGGATTGCCTAGTGTTGGCCTGAACCAAGATACCGGGCCGTTGGGTAGACCAGCCCTCCGGAGAGTGCCGTTGGACGTGGCGGCACATGTCCATCATCCTGTCATGTCGACGTGATGGCTTACCGTAGTGAGACAGGCGTGAGCTGTGTACAGAAGCTATTCCCAAGACACCAAGGTCGACAGCCACGGTAGGAAGAGAGCCCATGTCAAAGTTTCTAAAACATCAACGACATTTGAAATGAAAGACATGCGTAGGTAATTTGGAGCCATGTACAAAGGAGTTACTTTGGGGCTTCTCACATCCCGGGCACATGTATAAATTCTCTTCTAAACATCCTTGCCTTGGCATGTCCGCGTCGAGTTTGTAGCAAGAGCTTATCCGCATTGTCCATGATTGGAGCTGCATCGTCCATCGTCTATACTGCCTTTTGGCAACGCTCTTTTGCTTGAGTCTGGAATGAGAACCGAGGACTTCAGTAACATCCAGTTGACTCATTGTGTCAATCAATACACCTAGACAATGGAGGGACTTTCGAACAGATGCCAGGCAGAGACTTCCAAACTAAAGAAAAAAACAAGCAAGCAGCGAGTAAGATCCGATGCCACTGATGCGGCTGCCACCAGATTGGTCACTTCGAGCAATTGTATACAAAAGAGAAGCATCGGTCACGCCCTTCAGCCTTCCAAATACTTGGCCTAGCAATAAATACACGGGTAACCCCTATACACAACAAAGAGTCCCCATAGCATCGTCTGCCTGTAATCTACCTCGTGGAAACCGACATTCCCAGGAACCGACTCTTTCATTCCTCAGTCTCAGCTGAAGAGCTCGATTATCTCGGGACAGCACGCTTCACAGCATCTAATGACTATACCAGAGCAGAGACTTGCTATGAACTGAACCTTGCCATCTCCGCCTTACACGGGTTAGGAATGCAGCATTTAAGCCAGCCATTCCACTCATGAGATGAGCCGGAATGATCCAACTATCCTGGCGATATTGTGCTTAGGAACCTATAGGAGGCTTAGGCAGACACACGATCGCATACTTGCTGCGAGTGTAGTAGACAGAGCTTGAACTTGCATAATGGACAATGAACACGAAATGATGTGGCTACTTCAATGATATATACTGTACATCTCACAATAGCATTCTTAGAACAGATCAAATTCGCGCATCAAAGACTTGGATATTAAACGTTCGGTATCAACTGCCCAACCAATCTACAAGAAGAACGCAATGCCGTAACGCAATCACGCGAGCAAAAAGCCAACACCAGCGTCAAATGCAACTTGACCCCTCAAGACGTAAAATCCAATCCACCTCTTTCTTGTCCCCCAACTGCCATGCGGTACGAAATGATGAGCACAAAATGATTCCCCACGATGCTATTGACTTGGACCAAAGAAACACTGCCCGTGGCCAGCATTACTGGGTTCCGTTCAAGGGAATGTTGTCTGAGGGGCTATGAGGAACTGGCTGCTTGGTTCGCAAGGTCAAGGGGAACGGATACTCGTCGGGGTCCTCTTCCTCACTGTTTATTGTTAGCAAGTTACGAATTTGGCAAGGGGTTCTACTCACGGGAGCTTCCACGCAACATAGTCTTCAGTGCTCAGGCTTTCGTGACCCTCTTGAAGGCTAGCAAAATCGCCCGGGGTCATCATGCCAGTACGATCACGGGGCGAACCAGGTACCGAGAATGGGCGAGAAATCTTCTGCTCAACGCCAGGGATAAAGTCATCCTCCTCGTCGCCGGTGAAGGATGTGGGATAGGCTCGGCGGAGGGCCAGCTGCCGGGCCTTAACGTACTCCATTCCCATCCGCTTCCAATCCAGGAGATCACTGAGGCGTTCAGTGCGGTTTCGCTGATTGATACGTTGGCGACGGCTCTTGCCGGCGAAATCAAACATAAAGGACGTCAGTTGGTTGACGGAGTCGTCGACTCCCTTGGTGCGACGGTCCACAATGTAGATGCCGTAGTCGCTCGAGTTCTCGATAAGCTCCTCCATGTAGCAACCAAATCCAGACAGGTTGGTGGTGATGCTTGGCACACCCATGACAGTGCATTCAGCAGGGGTGTAGCCCCAGGGCTCGTAGTAGGAAGAGAAGACACCCAAGTGGCATCCCCGAACAAAGTCGTCGTAGTCAAGAGGTAGGACAGGATTGGCAGAGTTGAGGAACTCGGGATGGAAGACGACCTTGACTCGGTCCGAGGGGTCGTTGAACAGCTGCACGCGTCTAATCTGGTTCAACACGGGGTCCTCGTGATCGTTGACCATGTTGTGAGTGACGATAGGTGGAAGACCATGTCGCTTCATGGCGAAGAGACGACGACGGAGGAGCACCCGGTCCTGAGCAGAAATGAGCTCCTTCTCATCGGGCATGGGGTCGCCCTCATGCCACTTGAGCGACCGCTCGAAAATGCGACGTCCGATGCTCTGCTCAATGACATGAGTGGTGTCTCTGAGAGACTTGATGACAGCCTGACCCTTGAGGGCTTCGACAGTAAGCGACGTCGTCTGCGCGGGCATGATGATGAATGCGACGATTGTGGTCTTGCTCCCAGCTGCCTTGAGACGGTGGTTGAGACGAGCAAGTGATTCGATGAACATGTCGACGCCCTTATTCCGGAATTCGTATCGACCTGCCGTGAAGAAGTAGAGAGTGTTGTCCGGCTCAAAATCGTAATGTCCATAGAAGTGACCTCGCACGAAATCGTGGATTTTCTCCTTGGCCTGCTGATGCAGATTTTGGAACTCGTGGACGGCGGAAAACTTGGTGACGTTCAGACCATTGGGCAAAACTCCATCAGGCTTTCGTTTTAGCAGATGTTCAGACTCGAAGGCGGTGATGTGAGAGACAGTCGTAAAGACATCGCAGGCGTGGGCAGCAGCTCTTTCGATGCAGTAACGGTGGTAAATTCCACGCTTTCCAGCCTCGGCATCAACGTCGAACCACTGAAGGTTGTTGTAGAAATCCACTGAGCCAGCGCAAAGATATCGACCAAGAAGAGTAGCGTGTGTAGTGAAAATGGTGGTGACATCGATACGGCGCTTCTTGCACAGTGGCAGAGCGACACCAGCTAACCACTCGTGGAAGTGGGCAATCACGGCCTTCTTCTTTTCATGGACGACAAACTACCAAACAGTTAGTCGCGAAGATGTGTTTGTGGTGATTTGGGTTAGTACCTCTCCTAGGAACCAAGCGACCAGGTAGCCAAAGACAATAGCTTCGTTGGTTTCGTCGTCATTCGGCGGCGATGGGATGCTAGCGACGTTCCAAAGATCGGACTTCCAGTCATTCAAGTGACCATATGCTGTCTTGGTGTCAATGAGGAGAACCCTAGGGGCACCCTCGATGAGCCATCTGCCATACAGAATGCCAATTCCTCGGTCCCGCATAGATTGAATTGTCGCGGCAATTTCGGGGTTCGTCGGCTCCATCTCTTCCACTTCGACAGCAGCCTACAGATGTGAGTATAACGTCAACAGGGGGGGACAAACCGCCCAAGAACATACCGATTGGTGGTTGAGGGGGCCAATCAATGTGTAACGGTCGCCATATTCAGCTGTGGTGACGGGAGCTTTGGACTTGATGACGGAGTAGATACCACCGACTGGAAGTTGGAGACGAGGTGTTAGCACGAAATATGCAAGGGAAGAATGCGATTTTGCGCCAAAACTTACCTCGATGAGCTACCTCAGTAGCAATTTCAAAGAGCAGGTGGTTCTTGATGTCGCGAGTCGGACTCTGTTCGCCGTTGGAGCCCATGGCGATTTTGGGAGGTTGGAGAGGTTGAGTTTTGAGGAGGTCAGATGTTGATGATCTGATGATGTTCCCTGCGATGGGATACCGGGAGCTTGGGCGAGCTCAAGGAAAACAACGGCAGAAGGGCGAAAAGGGAAAAGGTAATGATGCTCGGAGAGGTTGAAGCTGTAGAGACGTCGAAAGAAGCCAATTGAAGATTTTTGAAGGTGAGGAGGTGAGACCGGAGCGTGTCCGGGGGCGAAGTTGGAGTTGGGGAAGAAGGTGATGGTGCCGTTGCGTCACTGCGAGGGAGTCTCTGAATGTGACGAGATCAGCAAGGAAGGAAGCGAGTGGGTGAGCAGGGTTGTTGCAGCGACTGCAGGAAGGAGATTGCCGCTGGTGCTTGCGCTACCACGCTAAAAAATTGGAGGGGAGGGGCGCGGAGCGGGCAAGAGCTACCTACTTCGGCTGAGTATGAGATGAGATCGGGAGCTCTCACGATGGAAAGAAAGGAGGTGCAAGGTTCAAGCGAGAGCCTGAATAAAACAAACACAGTTGAGAGGCAAGGCTGGGGAATTTGAGGACAGAGAAAGAGTCATGAATCAAAACAAAGACTAAGACAGGCCAGGCAAGCAAGGCAAACAAGACTCGGACGCGAGGGCGGCCGAAAGCAATCCTTGCACGTACTCGGACTCGATCTTGAGCAGAGAAAAGGTGAGGGGCTAGGCGAGCAGCGTCCAAAGCAGGTGATAATTCAGTGGGCTCTTCCTCTTTTACCTGTTGGAGCTGATGGCAGGTGCGGTGCATCATGTACTTTAGCTCCTCTGCAACTGGCTCGTGGTACGCTAACAGCAGGGCTCCAGAACGACCAGTGGGTACCTGGGGAGGCCCCGACGCCTGGGGATTGGGGGAGCTTCAGGACAGTTCCAGCGGGTGGAGAGCAAGCTTTCCACCAAGCAACGGCCCCTCGGCTCCCACGCAACGCAGTGGCCAGATCCCAACGCTCCTCTGGCTCCTCTGGCTCCCTGGCTCCCAAGCTCCCAAGCCTCCTGCCTCCTCACCTAACCCTTCCCTTCTATTGCCACCGAGACGGTGATGCCCCAGCCTGGCCTGGCCTGGCCTTCCAGTTCCTCTCGAACCCAGGTGGAGTTGTCTTCCTCATTGTCTCCTGTCGTACGTACAACAACGGATCAGTCAAAGACTTCCCTCGCCTCCCAACATACCAGTCCCTCATCTTCCCGGCTCTCGGTTGCCTCTGGTTTGGCCAGGCACAGAAAACGCCACCCATTTCACCCCATACCTGCCATCAAACATTGGGCAATGCCCGGCGGGCCTCCTCAGACCTTGATGCGCCACCATCACGCCGAGGCCTTGGTCGATGTAACTCAACGTAAGCTGGTGTTTGAGACAGCTGATCCCTGTTGAATATATCTAGTCGTTCCCTCTCTCCTCATCTCCTTGTACACCTTGTCTCGTTTCTCACCGTCAAAGTCCCCATGGGGAAAACACTAATGGTTGGTTGCATATGGATAGCTTCCTTTGTTAGCCCGGAAGCGTTGTCGTCGTGGTTGTCGTCTTGGCTATCCCCCGCTGCTTTTTTAGCCGAAGACCACTTCGGTCAAGAGCCAGCGTTGCAGTAAAACACCCAATTGGCTGCAGCGCAAGCTTCGGACAATGTGATATCTAGTTACCGCCTGGTTGCATACATCTCGGGCACACCCTTCGCCCTGTCTTGATCGGGATGACGACATGGAATGCGGGGAGTGCATATCGTGCCAATCTACTCCAGCATTCTTCCCCACCCCATCTGAACATCTTTCAGCTTTCTGTTAGACTTGCCGGTTTCAAGTCAATTCGTGAATGAATATCCCTCAAGATGGCCTCTGACTGCTGATCCGCTTAGCAGTGCTTGGAAGCGTCTCGAAATTCAGCGGCAAGCTCGCCATCTCTCCCGTCCTGGAGCATGTTGGATCATTCTCTTCCAAAAGTCCTGACTGGCCCTCTGCCCATAACACAGAATGAGATTTGATCTTTTCTTTTGCATATGCAGTTGACCTGCGCAATACAGGTTCGGCAGCATTTACACATCAGTCAAGTCGCCTGTTGTCTCTGTGTAACAGAAACCCACCACTCCATTCCTATACTTTCTCATGACACCATCGACATCCATTTGCTTGGGTCTTCTAGTGAAATTATAATCGTTTTGCTCCGATTCCCCAGCAAATCCCAGGTCTCACTTGAGCTGACTTGCTCGCAATAGCTCTCTTTAGGAGTACCCGTTCATGGCCTATTTCATAGACTTCCTCCCTCCAGAAGCCGCTGAGGTTGTCGGATCCCTTAATATCCACAGCTCGTCCAAAATCCTCTGCGTCGGTGGAATATGTACCGAGCAAAAATGTTCCAATAAGGGATGGGCCATCATATACCATCCTCCCGAGCAAGACATTGGCGGCGATTTTGCTCCAGAGTCACTGGAACATCCGGTGTCTTGCCTTACATAACGTATTTCGGCCGATATACAAATAACACCATGTTCAGCTGGAATCGCCAAGGGCATCCGCTATTAGCATCTCATCGGCCTACGAACATTCTCGAGACACAGTCTAGCGCTGCACCGAAAGCCACAACCGCTCATGAGTTATGGAAGATGATGGGTCCTGACGGTTCGCGGCCCGCGGAGGAGCATAACTGTAGTCTCGGCAGTTTCTCTGGTCCGTTGAGTCTTTTCACAATCACATAACTTCAGGGGGGTTGTGGGTCTATACAATTTAATCTAGAATTAACCCAATAGATCTTCGGCCACGAAGCTGGAGTAATAAGTGATGCTCGGAACTTAGTTCTAGAATCGCCATCACAAATAGTCGAGGCACATATGGTCATGGAAAACGGAACGTGTCAACGGACAAACAATAAGATAAGTAAACAAACTTTTCGTATTCTGCATTCCAGCCTCGATTTATTCACGGGTTTTCCAATGGCACCATCCCAGCTACCTATACCCGACATTCCGTAGATCAATAAATGCACCCTGCGTAGGTACAGGTAGGTAAAGGGATGGATGGACCCGGAGAGGACAAGCAGCAAGTCATCGCGTTGTTGTCTAAATCAATTTGTCACAGTAATGAAGTCATCCGATCGCAGCCCTCGTAATAGTCTGTTTCATGACGTTTTCTTTTCCTTCTCCCGGTTCGAGGTGTCATCTCAATCCTACATGTAAGAGTACGTACCGTGAACGAGGTCTTCAGCCTTGCGGAATGAGAATTCATGATTGGCTCAATGTGCAACACGAAGCGCCCCGCGGTGGGGCATTCGCTCGCAAGGCTGCCAGTTTTCCCAAAAAATTTTGGTCTCCCGCTATTATTTGCGACTTGCTCTACTCGAATACCTGCAACCAACCCAACTGAGATCCCCGGCGCCACAGCAGCTCCACGCCGCCAGAGAGCATCTGTTTCGGATAATCTGGTACTCTCTCGGAAAAATTAAGATTCAGTGTGAGAGAAAGCTACAAGATGGGAGACGTCGCACAGGTGAAGGTTGTCTTCACCACCACGGAACAGGACCTGGTCCTTCCCGAGGAAAAGAGACAATTGCTTGTTCCAGCCGGTATGCTCGCTCCAATGAGACCCAAATCACCGGAGTCGCCAATTTCTAACTTTATTCTCAGACATCAAGCGATATGACCTCTCGCGCATCGTCAACTCCGAGTCTATGCTCAACACCTCCTCCCCCATCCCACTCGACTTCCTCGCCAACGGCACATTTCTCCAGACCTCCATCGACCAATACCTCGCCTCCAATGGCTTGTCCTCCGAATCGACCTTGACTCTGCAGTACGTTCGGAGTCTGCTCCCCCCCGTCTACGAGGCCAGCTTCGAGCACGACGACTGGGTCAGCGGAGTCGATGTCCTGTCTGCGACCTCGCCCGCTGGGCTGCTAGCTGGCGATGTCAGTGTGCCGGAGAGGGTGGCGAGCTCTTCGTATGATGGCTTGGTGAGAGTTTGGAATCCTTCCGGCGACGCAATCGCTGTGTCAAAGGCCGGCGGACACACCCAGAGAGTCAACGCCGTGAAGTGGGTTTCGCAAAAGCAGCTCGTCTCGGCTGGGTTGGATCGAAAAGTCATTGTATGGGATTATACCGAATCTGGAGATGGTTTCTCGGGCACTCTCAAAGCGAACATGGAACTCTGGGGCCATCAAAAGGACATCAATAGCATCGACGTCAATGGCTCTACCAAGCGCATCCTCACAGCCTCATCCGACGGCAGTGTCGGCTTGTGGTCCTCCTCAAAACGAACCGCTCCCCAGGCCGACCCCGAAAGCCTTCCCTCAGCTCACAGCACCAAGCGCGCCAAGATCTCCAGCGCTTCTAATACTGCTCAGCGAGGACCCCTTGCCTTGATTTCTGCCCACGATGAGCCTGTCACGGCCGCCATTTTCCACCCCACCGACTCTACTGTCGCCTATTCCGCGTCAAAAGACCACACGCTCAGGACTCTGGATCTGACAACACAACGAGAAGTTAGTCGGTTAACGACGATGCATCCCCTGCTCTGCGCAACCGCCCTGCCGGGATCCTCGCTTGTTGCGGCGGGATCATCCGCTCGACACATTACTCTCCTCGACCCCCGCGAGTTGGCCACTGCCACCTCTGCAATGACTCTCCGCGGCCACGTCAACATGATCTCCTCCCTCGCCCCCTCTCCCGAGAACGAATACTCTCTCGTGTCCGGTTCCCACGACAGCACCTGCCGCGTGTGGGATCTGCGCAGCGTCCGCATAGGCACCGCCGAGGAGGGCGGTGGCATCGTTAGCGAACCCGCGTACACCATTGGCAGAGAATGGCTCAAGGGCAAGAAGTTGCCTCCCGCAGGCGATGGCGCCAAGGTGCTGAGCGTCGTGTGGGACAAGACTTGGGGGATCGTGAGCGGCGGTGAGGACAAGAAGGTCCAGATTAACCGGGGAAGAAACTTGTTGAGTCAATAGAATTAGACAAAAGCAATCAAAAAGGCGAAAATGGTTTTAAAAATTGGGAATTCTTGGGTATATAGTATGTATCTAAACTCGAGTTTGAATTGTGCTTCTAATGAGCATCTACCGGCTCCTGGCCACGTTCATCAATCGTTGCGCATAATCCTCTAAGACCTTTCACATTGCTCATACAAATCTTTGTATTTTCCTTGCACCAAGTTCGGGTCAAGACATGACAAAACCTCAGACTTCAGCCTCGTCTTTGAGAACGGTAGTTTCTCAAGCGTGACTGAGTCCAGGATATATGAGACGACAGTATTCGTCATCAGCGGAGGGTCGCGCAGGAGTCTGGCAATAGATTCTGGTTGTAGATCGTCATTCTCATACCAAATGTAGTATGTTCTCAGCGCAGAAGGATTCACTGTCAGACCGCGGCCTTTTTGAGAGCGATAGAGTTGCTGCGCGTTCATAGCCGCGGTGATTCGAGAGTCAATCCCGGGGGGTGGTGCGTTGTCGGGTTTCGATGTTGGAGATGGGTTTCTAGTCGGGATAACAATCGCTGGTTTGGGGTTGGAGCCTGTGAGTGTGACATCTCGTGGAGGCGGTATCGCAGGCTCTGTAGTATCGGTGATCTCGTTGTCGGGTGCATCGACGTCCTCCAATACTTCTACCGGGGCCTCTGAATCGATCTTCTTTACAGGGGCGAGCTTGATTGGTATCCGCTTCTCAGCGAACTCTGGTCGCGGAGGGCTCGGGTCCATCCTTTCGCGTTCCTCGTCCAAAACGTGATATAACTGAAGGCCAGCGTACGCATCCGAGGCAGAATCTAACAAAGATTAACATGACAAGAATAAACTGTGAATTGGCAGAAACTTACACTGTACCTGTGCCGCATTGAGAGGCCGCATCCAGTCACTTGTACGGACAGATGGCCCTTTATACATGGGCAGGTGTAGAATCTCCTGCACCTGGAGGGCCATTCTGGCAACGGTCTTGTTGATGCGATGTATCTGCCCAAGCTTTGTGAACTTGACCAACTTGTACAGGTGGCTGAGTTCAAATATGCCCTTGGCTTCCACACCAAGATGATTTTGTAACCTCCTGAAATCTGCCAAGATATTGACACCAGTCTTGCTAACACCCTCGTCTTCCATTATTTGGCGGAATGTTGGCGCAACGAAGTCGTCCTTGGGAAAGAGGGCCACGTGAAATAGAGCTATTCGACTCGGACTGGCGATTTGGATAAGCGACACATTTGGCCGCGGACCGTCCGAGGGAGTGGCGTACATCATCCACTCCATATCGAAACCAAGGACTTTCTCTCCTAGAAAGTAGCGCTTGCAGACGTCTTCCATTGTATGCTTGCTTGTGCAATAATGAACCTTAACATTCTGCATAGTGCCATCAGATTGAACACGCCTATACATTGTATGAGACCAATAAGAACCCATAGAATTTGCCGGGGCTTTGAGGGCAGTCTCGAATAGTTCCTTGGATATGGTGTAGTCCAGGGATGTGACTGGTGGCAAGACTACCTCTGGAACCTTTCTCACGATCTTGGGCTTCTCGGGACTTGGTGTCAAGGGGAATTTGGGAGTTGTCGTTCTTGGTTGGGCCGAGATGCCATTCAGCAGTGCTTCATTCTCGTCGCACCATTCCGCCAAGTCTAGTTCAAACTGCTCATCGTCGCAATATTCCTCTGCAACGAACTTTGATGACTGAACGTTACCACTTCTCCCAGCGCTCGTCGCATGGTTCCAAGACGTGCTGAAGGAGGAATATGCTGCCTGGGCGTTCGCGTTTGGGATGCTACCAGGCGAGGAGAATCGGATGCCGGAACCTGGATCCCACAGTCCATTTGTTGAACGAGATGTCATGATAGATCTGAACCTTTACGAGATATGGTGTTAGAGTGGCAACTCCGTGAAGCGTCAAGTACCGGAGAGGTTAAGACGGGCCAATCTAACCTTATTGTCTGAGGCCGCACTTGAGACGGCTTAGCGGGTCTGAGTGCAGTACCAGTGACGCCTGCTCGGCTTACGCGATATGTCATTGAGAGACAGGAAGAAGAGGAAGAGGAAGAATGAGTCGCGACCAGAACTGAATGGCCATTGCGGCAAACATTCATTGCGTTAGACGTGTCTGCGCTAGATATCATACATGAGTCAACAGGCAGCCACGTCGCGAAGAGGGTCGACATTCACGGCCGCCAAACCCACGATGGACGGTTAGTGGTTTGCGGGCGAGACACTGCTTAGTCATTCTCACGAGCTCACGTGGGGACGTGCTATGCCCACACCTTGGCCCTGGCATCTCCATCCATCCCACTTTGCGAGAGCTCGACGGATATTCAACGACGACGAGAACCAGGCAAACTCGAAAGGTCCGGATTTTTGCAAATTCAAACTGGAATTCCCAGCAGGTTTTGTATTCAGTATTGTCTTCACCAACCAGGTCACCAGAACGTCATTTCTCCATTCACATAAACTTAGCCACAATGGCATCCCAATTGCTACCCCTCGGTGAGCCCTCCATCTTCAGGGTGTGCACTCAGGTCACTAACAGACAGCCAGAGCTCATCGACAAGTGCGTGGGATCCAAGATCTGGGTCATCATGAAGGGCGACAAAGGTAGGACGGGACTCTCTGTTTGTCTTCGTACAATGACTAACGGAACACGGCAGAATTCAGCGGAACTCTCCTTGGTTTCGATGACTACGTCAGTAAGTGCTTTTACGCAAGCTCACTGAAGTTATTTATGCTGATATTATGGCAGATATGGTGTTAGAAGACGTGACTGAGTTGTGCGGGCTTCCTCCTTCTCTAATGCGTATCCAAACTAACTGATTAGTGACTATTCCGGTAACCACATAAAGCTCCCCAAGATCTTATTAAATGGAAACAACATCTGCATGGTAGGTTGAGATTCTGTTTTCCTTTTTTTTTAAGCTCTTGTGAAGCTAACTGTTTCAGTTGATTCCGGGAGGCGAAGGACCGGTAGGGAGTGCTTGAGGGATGGAAGCACGAGAATAAACACAGAACTTTGTCCCCATTCCCTCCCACCTACGACAGCCGCAGAATAATTAAATATGCCATTAATGAAGCTCACCACAGAGAATCCGGAATTTCTGGACAAGCTAGTCGATGGTTTTACGTCACATGGATGTCAAGGCACAAGAGAAAGATAATGGCATTTATCTCGTATAGCCTCCCAATTTGGGTTAAAAGCAAATCACATCAGTCCCCAACGCCTGTCGCCCATAGACACCAGTCTGTATGAGGGTTGCCTGACTCTAGTCAAGCCCCTAATGACCATTCTGCAAATTGCCTTGCTCTCCAGTGTTGGTAATACGTCTCAGCTCCCACTCTCGCGTGAACTCCTGGTGCAACATCTCAAGCTGATTGATCAGCTTCTCACACACTGACGTAAAGACATCACGAGGGGTGATGGTGCCGTCCGTTTGGACACGAATGAAGAGCTCGGGAACGTTGGGATGGGCGACTGGGCCAAACGGTCAGTAAGACTATGGTTGCAACGGACGCGACGCTCACTCTTGTAGCCGGCCATGTAAACGTTGGGGTGGGCCTTGAGATGCTCGGAGAGAAGGTTACCCAGCGTGTGGTCTTCCTTCATGAGAACAAAGTCGGAGGTATTTGACATTCCTAGACGACGATAAGCGAAGAAACGTGAAGGGACCCGAGAAGACTCACCCGAGTAGACCTTTTCCTCAATTTTCTTCTCGCCCTCGCTGAGAAGGAAAAGCTCGAAGCTATGTTGGAGGTCAGCACGCGCTGTCAAACCAAGATGTCAAAAAACATAACGGGTCGTCTTGAAGGTTGAAGTGCTTGGGATTTCCGCCAGCCATCGTGAATGCAGTTCTTGATTTCAGTGGGAGCAGAGAAAGTGATGTAAAAGAAAAAGAGATGACTCTTCAGAAATAAATTGGTCCTTAAGTAAACAACGAACAACGATGCCAGGTGGTTGCCAGTTGTCTTTAAATGTCCTGCAAACGGGCATAGGATCTCATCACATAACATAAATTCTCCGGGGTTTGATGTCAAACGATAGTCTAAGCCATCAAGAATTGCCGTCCTCTCGTATCCAGGCATGAAGGGCCATCTGATAGGTTGATAGGTATTAGGGTTATGATGTTAGGACAACCTTGATTGGTATCTACAACTCTTTGATGATAGAATTTGGGAAAAGAGTTTGTGATGCATCCCACGTGCTTGCGGCCAGAATAGTGTAGGAGGTTGCTTGCTAAAGACAGCAAGTGAAGGGATCAAGGAACAAGGATGGACGAGATGATGAAGCCAACCAACCACATTCGTGCAAAAGGATACGAAGAAAGTTTAAGAGGCAATGCAAACGAAGCAAAAAGCAAAGGGAACCACTCAACTTACCGATCCGGCGCGTTCATTTTGGGCGTTTACGACTCTCAAAGACCTCGATACGGTGGCAATTCGTCGTTGGCAGGGAAAGAGTTTGAAGCAGTTGAGTAGTAGAATAACCAAACTCGAAGAAAGGAAGAGCTCCCTCTGAGGTATTTATAAGATCCAAAATGAGCAGCTCGAGATGAGACACGACAATAACCCAGCTGTTGAGAGCGCGACAATGACAGTGATCAAGGCAAGGCACGAAATAAAGGATCGAGGCCTCTATGGAGCTTGGGTCATAAAGCGAACACGACAAAAGGCTAATGGTCGGCTAAATGGCATGCTGCCTTGCAGGCACCTACGCTACCGCCAAAAACTTAATTGAGTTTAGGTACTCCGTACTCCGTAGACCGCCTGTAATTATTCTTCCTTTCTTCCTTCAATTACTTCCCCGAATAACCAATAATTTTGAATCGACCTTGGAGTCATCCTTTGCTCAATTGTACCTTTGTTGGAAGATGCAGTCGCTTGCAAATGCCACGCATCCCACCATCCCTCTTTCGGAAAGCTAGACGAGAGTCATCTCACCTAGCATCCCTCCTTCCCGCCTGTCGCGACATTGAATCAGCGCGAAATGAACTGCGATGGATGAGAAACCACGTTAATGAGTCTTCCAGCTCTCAGAAAGCCTCTCAATTGGCGAAGCTGGTTCACAGAAGAGGAAATGGAGTTCCATTGCAATATGTATTGGGCTCTCAACCTTTTGGGGCTCTCGATATCAAATGTAAGCCTGGTGTGCTCGTCCCACGGCCAGAAACAGAAGCATACACTTGTCATTTGTCAGATCTGATCAAGTCGGGAAACTTGCTAGGCCCAAGGGTGGAATTGGCCAAGAATGGACTTGGCATAATCGACTTTTGTACCGGCACTGGGTGCATCCCGCTCTTGTTGTTCTCTTCCTTACACAAGCTTGTTAACAGGCTGACTGTTCGAGGCATCGACATTTCAGAAACGGCTGCCCAACTCGCCAGAGACAATATTACCCATAATGCGGAAGTTGGGAATTTGCCCAAGCCAAGCCTTGATAAGGACCTCGCGATCATTCAGGCGGATGTATTTAGTGATGACGATATGCAGCACCTCACAGAGACTCGTTGGGACGTCCTCGTCTCAAATCCCCCATACATCTCACGCGATGTCTGGAACCACGGCCGTGGCCAACTCGGACACTCAGTCCGCAAATATGAGCCTCAGCTCGCCCTCATCCCGGATGAGAAACTACCCCGTCCGTCATGGTGCAGTCCTGAGGACGTGTTCTATTCTCGGCTCTTGGACATCGCAGCACTCCTAAATCCCAGGGTCATTCTTTTTGAAATCGGCGACGAGAGCCAAGCCTGCCGTGTTTTGCACCTTTACTTTCGCCATGAAGTCTCCAGTTTTAGCAAGGTTGAACTTTGGCGTGACTGGCCCGACTTGGACCCTTCAGACGAGGAGCAAAGACAAATGAGCGTGGTGACCCAAGATGGTCATAGTGAGATTGTCCCGATTTCTGGGAGCGGTCGTGTGCGATCAGTTTTAATCCAGAAATTGGTACAATCTTGAGATCCCCGCGAAAGCATACAGAACGTCGATGCCATCCATTGCGGATTGGTTATGAAATATGAGATCAGTTGAGCCCGTCACGAGCAAGAAGGCCAATCACATAGACTTCGCCGCTCACGAGTGGGTTATTCCTTGAGCGGCTAAAACAGACAACGCATACAGAAGCGGACGTGGAGTTCATGCGGATATACGAAGGCAATGCGAAAATGAATTGGAATACATCCAAAGGCGTTGCAACGTATCTCAGATGAATATTAAAAAAAGGAGAAACACAATCTATGGCTATTACTTCTGACGTCCATTGTCAGGAATGGCGGAGTACCAAGTAGCAATTCATTCCCGATCATGTACCGTGCTAGTAATTGATAGGCATCTACTCGCTGACGACCGACCCGGAGCCGGCGCTGAGGTAGAGTGGCGGGCGGGGCCCCGACGCCTTCCGAGGGCACGTGATAGCGTTCAAATTTCGAGCTAGTAACATTGATAGACTCATCACCAGAAGCTTCCACTTCGTGGTGTCATTAACAATTCAGCCCCATTGACTCTAAGGACGTCGAAATTCCGAGTGATTGTGTCGCCGTACGCTCAAAGGTCAACATCGCGCTCGGACTCGACCGAGTTGCACCCCTCCATGAGATAGCAGGGCGCCTGCGCACCTCTGCCAATCCTCAACTCCGGTGGTTCCGCATTGCGCCAGCTTGGTAGCCCGCCATGTCGAGATACCTGCGACAATCGACCCAACTCGCGCGGGCAGCGCGTCTGTCGGTGCAGCCTGCGCTTCGTACGTGCTCAAGACCCTCTCTCATCACCAGAGCGATCCCCGCAACGACTTCGGCAGCCTTCGTTATTCGAGCGAGGAGAACATATTCTTCACAAACCCCACCCCCGCCAGAACCACGAAAGGACAATGAGAAGGAGTCTAAAAAGGGGGTTGATCCCTCGAGGGAGCAGGCCTCTCAAGGTCCAAAAGCTCCGCCGTTGCCCGAAGGATGGATTCACCTCTCCAAGGAGGAGATTGACCAACTCAGCCAATACTTCAGCAGACTCCCAGAGGCCCATCAGCCCCTCGCCGAAGACATTCTAAAAAAACTACAACTTACCGGCGCACCGCCCGCCACCCGAGATCTCTTGACTAAAATGCGGGTGGATGGAAGTCTATCTATTCTGGACAAGGGAAGCCTCATGCGGTGCGTTTATATGGTTACGGAGCGAATGGCTGAGCTCGAGAATGAGGACAATGGCTCTTTTTCTTCCTTCCGAATGGATGATGAGGCCAATTCAAAGGGACGTCAGGAGGGGGCTTCCAAGGGGGCTGATGGCAGCAAGTCAAAGCAAAGCAATTCTGGCAATCAGGATGGCGGTAAACCCCCTCGAAATGAGAGAAGTGGCTGGCTAGAAGCAATCCAGACTGGTATTGCTATTGGTGTAACGGTATGGATCGCAGAACTCCTTGCCAACCCATTTTCCGAGAAGGAAATTACCTGGCAAGAGATGAGGAAAGCGTTCTTGGACAAGGGCCTTGTGCAGAAGATGGTGGTTATAAACGGATCCCAAGTTCGAGTTGAACTTCACCCATCAGCCACCGGTGCCACTACCGAAAACGGAAACCAAAGAAAAACGTACATCTTCTCCATTGGATCCGTTGAATCGTTTGAGAGGAAGCTCGAGGAAGCTCAAGACCAACTCGGCATCCCTCCTTCAGAAAGAATACCTGTCAGCTACGAGAGTGGTGGCGGCACTTTTGGCAACCTTCTCCTCGCTTTTGGCCCGACTCTACTGTTCATCGGACTGATTATCTGGACCCAACGGTCTATGGGTGGTCGCAGCGGTGCAGCTGGAGGCATGTTCAACTTTGGCAAGAGCAAGGCCAAGAAGTTCAATGCTGAGAGTGCCGTCAAGGTCAAATTCTCTGATGTTGCTGGTCTAGAGGAAGCCAAGACCGAAATCATGGAATTTGTCAGCTTTCTCAAGCAGCCCGAGAAGTTCGAGAAGCTCGGTGCCAAGATTCCTCGAGGTGCCATTCTCGCTGGCCCCCCTGGTACTGGTAAAACGCTACTTGCTAAGGCTACGGCTGGCGAATCCGGTGTCCCCTTCTTCAGTGTGAGTGGCTCCGAGTTCGTAGAGATGTTTGTCGGTGTTGGTCCATCCCGAGTGCGAGATTTGTTCGCGGAAGGCCGCAAGAACGCTCCCTGCATCATTTTTATTGATGAAATCGATGCCATTGGTCGAGCACGTCAGGAGAGCGGGCGTGGCTTTGGCGGTAATGACGAACGCGAGGCCACGCTGAACCAAATCCTTACCGAAATGGATGGATTCAACACTCGAGAGCAAGTCGTCGTCTTGGCTGGTACCAACCGAGCCGATATGCTGGACAAGGCTTTGATGCGACCTGGACGATTTGACCGACATATTTACATCGACCGACCTACAATGAAAGGACGACAAGAAATTTTCAAGGTCTACTTGAACAAGATTGTGACCAAGGAGGATCACGAGTTCCTTGTTGGCCGACTCGCTACCCTGACTCCCGGCTTCTCTGGAGCTGACATTGCCAACGTTGTCAACGAGGCCGCTCTAATTGGTAAGTCAATGTCCAAAGACCTCTCACCATCGGATGAGAACCAGGTGCTAATATTTCACTAGCTGCCCGTGGCAATGCCGATGATGTCAAGATGGATCACTTCGAGCGAGCCATCGAGCGAGTAATTGGTGGACTGGAGCGCAAGTCACTTGTTCTGAAGCCGACCGAGAAGAAGACGGTGGCCTACCACGAAGCAGGCCACGCCATCTGTGGTTGGTATCTTGAGCACGCTGATCCTCTGCTCAAGGTATCGATCATCCCTCGTGGCCAGGGTGCTCTGGGTTATGCCCAGTATCTCCCGCAGGATGCCTATTTAATGAGCACCAACCAGCTCATGGACCGTATGGCCATGACCATGGGTGGTCGTGTGTCCGAGGAGCTTCACTTCCCCACCGTGACGACGGGAGCCAGTGATGATTTCAAGAAGGTTTCTCAAATGGCACGAAATATGGTGACTCAATGGGGCATGTCAGAGAAGGTTGGACCTGTTCACTTCGAAAACGACCCGAACCGAATGCAGAAGCCATTCGCGGAAGCCACGGCGCAGCAGATCGACCAGGAGGTGTCAAGGATTGTTGAGGAGGCGTACAAGCGCTGCAAGGAACTTCTTGTGGCCAAGAAGAAGGAGGTTGGTCTCATTGCGGAGGAACTGCTCAAGAAGGAGGTTCTTACTCGAGACGACATGGTTCGTGTCCTTGGCAAGCGTCCTTTTGACGACAACGAGGACTTTGAGAAATACTTTGGAGGAGGCAAGGAGGCAAGCGCACCCCCGCCGTTCCCCGAAGAGACGGACAGCCCTAAGGAACCCCCGACGCCGGCTCCCGCATTCAAAGGCCTGCAGTAAAGAAATCATGATAGCAAACGCTTCGTGGAGCAGCAGGGTCTTCCACACGTATCCGAGTGGACCAATGCTCCTTGTTCCAACCCCCAGGAGCTGAGGAGGCATGGGGATGTATGTATGGACCTTCGGGGAACTTGAGGGAGGGCTGGGATTGGCTGGACGCTGTTGGACATACCTACGTCTGGATCATAGCCACCTGAGATGAGCCAGCGGCCAAGAGACGGCAAAGACGGGGGCGATGAATAGGCTGAGCTCGGTCCATGGGCGGGCACGCAGATGCACTCAACTCTACCTAACTTGTACTCGGATCCGTGCAGTGTAATTTCAGCATATCATGATGGAGGTTTGGTTGAGGGAGAGGGCTCAAGCTTCCGGTGTAACATGTATTTATAGGGGGGAAAATAGAATTGTAAAATCTCGTCCAGCATGGCCAGCTACAAATGAGACACGATTGAGTACATGAAATGAGCTTCCACTGCTTGTGAATGGTACTGTGAATACTCAAGGTGAGACGTCGGAAGGGTTTCAACAGCTTGCGGGACCATGCCATGCCACGGAAGCACGGCGGCATCACGAGACACCTCTTGCGCGCCCCGAAATAAGCACGATCTCGTAGAGCTGCGACGTGCTTGTCAACTCGTCTCGGAAGATTTCTGGATAATTCCACGGCGACGGGAGGCACCAGAAGGAAACCAAACAAGCGGGAACGTCGGGACGTTTGGATGGATCCCGGAGAGCTGGGCTGGGCCAAGGACATGACGAACTGCATCTCTCGAGGTGGGCGCTGATTGGCCAGCAAAGTTCCCCGAGGGACGTCTCAGGGCAGTACGGAGTCAGAATGCTCGCTGTAGGGTGGAGAGTCTGGCGAGAGGCTGTTTCTTTGTATAGTAATGGTTTTCTTTGTCAATTGTGTGTAATACTGGATTGCCAAGATGTCCAAGGGACCTTGTACGTATGGAGTATTACCTTGGGTGGTATTCGAGGGTTGGTTAGAAAGGGTCTTTCCGAGGCTGTCACGATGTCCCGAGATCAAGTACTTGAATACTTTGTAGCCTTCCTGACATGATGACAGGTGGCAAGTTACAAATTACATGCATGTACTTGTAGTCAAAAGCGAGCATTCACTTTACAAAAAAAAGTAATTATTTCTATTTCTCGGGTCGACAAGAGGCGAGAAACAAGGGTCCCTTTTTCATCGGCAAAGCTACCAATGCGGCAAGGCGTCAAGGGTTTTTGACATGTTGGCTAGCTACCTAGGCGATGGAGGGGTGATATCTACCTACGTACGTATCGTTGCTGGGATTCTGACGTCTGGTGGAGCGCAAGAAAGAAATAAAGGTTCCGTGCATGTTGTTGGCTCGACACAACGTGCTGCGTTTACAATGTTTCCTGGGTTAGTATGCAGAATTGTCTGGCGCGGTTCCGTTGGTGGGTGGCGGTGACGGAGGATTCACAAAGCCTGTCATGAATTGGGCAGAGGGGTCATGAGCAAGGATTATGACTGGGTGTACAAGTTCAGAAGACACGGAGCAGGTGGAAGGCCTCAATTGCTGAGGTAGCAAGGCAGGATGGCAAGATGGCGAGACGGGGGAGTGTAGGGCAGATTTTCGGGTTGCCAAGTGTAGGGCGTGATGTTGATGTCATCCATTGGAAAGATGTGCGAGCTGTAGGCATCTTTATTAGTTGTTTACTTCCGCTGGTCCATTCAATGACATGTACGTACTCTGTAGATTTTGCACATCAACAGTCTGATGCTCAATCGGAAGGGATCCTACAAAGAATACTATACCTGACTAGTAGAGGCCACTTGTTGCCCCCCTCCCATTGCCTTGCGTCACAAGGTTTGTTTGTTGGCCAAGTCCGTATGCAAGAATGGCATGAAGGATTCTATATCAGCTTCGCACATATTGCTATTGCTTTCCACTTTACGGAGCAGAATATTCGTGCTTGGACATCAAGTGCCGCATCTAGCGGAGAAATAAGGTGTTTACCTTGCCAATGTAAGACAAGCTTATGGGACAAGGCATAGTCCCTGCGGCGCATGTCCTGTTGCCATCCAAGCGCGACTATTTTCTGCTTCATCCATTCTTCTTCTTTATCTTCTTTATTCTTCTTATTCGTTTTTCCAAGGACCCCTGTGACGTGGGGTAAAGTTACATCATAAAAATATTCGGGCTCCAGAAAAAAGCGCCGCTCACTAGAACCAATTCGACAATTCTAAGCGTTCCAAGGGCGGTTTTTGCGTTTCTTTATCGTTTCCGTCGTTTTTTTGTTGCGTTTCTGGCGGTCTGGGATTGGTCGCCGAAGTGCCGGCCCTTGGGCTTGGGGTCCCTCCCATATGATTACATGTACCGTAGCCAACTTTAGGTACAGTTATTACATGCATACAATGTAGATACTTGGTGCTACCGCAAGTACCGCTATCCGGACGTCTGCCACGGGGTTCCTACCTATTCGAACCTATACGGAAGGCACATAGTCCTTCATAGAGGCAAAGTACAGAGTACACACGACAGCGGCTTAGACACTGAGACCCCTTTCTATTCCACGTTCCTTCTAGCGCATCTCGACTCCTTCCTTCTCTCCTCCTGTGTTCCTCCCTCTCTTCTGCCATATTTCCTTTTTGGTCCTCATGCGTCTCCCAGTCCAGACTAAGTGCCATGTTAGTCAACGTTAGTTCCCAACGCACTTGCATCAACACACACCCTCCTTCTCCCCTTCCTCCCCGCAGCCACGTTTTGTTGACTCTCTTATTTCTTCTCTTCCCTCTCTTCCAGAAAACTAATTTAGTTGGCCGACTTTCTTTTTGATTGATCTTGCCAGTTTCATATTGTTTGATTCTCTGTCCTGTTTACATCCAAATCTCATTAGTGTTGGGATAAGGTTGACCGATTCATGTGCACCTGCCCTACCACCCAGATCTTCAAGCAACCTCCTTCCTTGAATGAGCTAAAGTTTGGCCGACTCCGGCACCGACTCTTTGGGCCTTGATTTTCTTCTCACCACATTCCCTCCCGAGTGGCCAACAACAAAGATAAAAGGCACCTTCGAGTGCCACCGACTCCTTCCCCCCTTGGCGTTTGCCATGGCCTCATCCTCCACTGGACGAGAGACCACGTCTCTACCGACTGCCCGACCAGACTTGCCCGGAGCAAAGTCCTCCTCATCCCAGGAGCAAAGAACACGAAGAAAAGATGGCTGGTGGAAGATTCATCTGTTCCGTGGCATAGTCAAGGACATTCGTCGGAGAGCTCCTTACTATGTCAGCGACTGGACCGACGCCTGGGACTATAGAGTCGTCCCAGCTACGGTTTACATGTACTTCGCCAAGTAAGTCTCTAAGAAACCTTACCTTTGAAGTCAGCGCCATCGTGATGGATGCAATACTTACATGTTTTCTTCAACAGCATCCTGCCAGCCCTGGCCTTCTCCCTGGACATGTTCCAAAAGACGGGTTCCAACTATGGCGTCAACGAAGTTTTATTGGCCTCCGTCCTGGGATCTGTTGTCTTCTCTCTCTTTGCTGCCCAGCCTCTCGTCATTGTCGGCGTAACGGGGCCCATCACCGTTTTCAACTAGTGAGCCATCACCTAAACCTTGTGAGTCTAAGCTAACCACCCGTGGCTCTTAGCACAGTCTACGATATCATGAAGGACAGTGGCGTTAACTATATTGGATTTATGTGTTGGATTGGCATGTATGTTGGCGAAACCCTATCGTCTCCCCGTCTTGACTTGTCAAGCACACGAAACTAATACGCGTATCTGTCCAGATGGTCCCTTATCCTCCATTGGATCCTCGCCATAACAAACTCATGCAACGGTCTTCGCTGGGTCACGCGCTTTCCCTGCGACATATTCGGCTTCTATGTGGCCTTTATATATCTTCAAAAGGGGATTCAGGTCCTTGAACGTCTTGGCGACGAGTCTGCCTTCTATCTCTCCATCATGGCTGCTCTCCTAGTATTCATGGTTGCGTACACCTGCGGCGAGCTCGGTACCAGTAGCCTTTTTCGCCATCCCATCCGCGTTTTCCTCAAGGATTACGGAACCCCCCTGACCCTCATCTTCTTTACCGGCTTCGTCCATATTGGCCGCATGTCGCAGGTTCACCTTGAACGTTTGCCCACGAGCATTGCTTTCGAGCCTACTAGCGGCCGGGATTGGCTTATCAATTTCTGGGATATGAATGCCGGAGATATCTTTTTGGCTTTACCTTTTGCTATTCTCCTCACTGTTTTGTTTTGGTTTGACCACAATGGTGAGTACCGCATTTGCAAGCCTAACCTAGGGAAGGACCTCAACTAATGTAGCCCATCAGTTTCCTCCCTCATTGCCCAAGGCAGCGAATTCCCTCTCCGTAAACCAGCAGGTTTTCACTGGGATCTTTTCCTCCTTGGTCTTACGACTGGTGTTGCCGGAATCCTTGGCCTCCCCTTTCCAAATGGCCTCATTCCTCAAGCTCCCTTTCACACCGAATCACTCTGTGTTACTAAACCTGTAAAGGAGATTGACGACAGAGGAAACGAGAAAGACGGCGCATATTCCTTCGAAACTACGCATGTCGTTGAACAACGTGTGTCCAATCTGGCCCAAGGGCTTCTCACGCTGGGCACAATGACTGGTCCCCTTCTTGTAGTACTTCACCTCATCCCTCACGGCGTCCTCGCTGGTCTCTTCTTTGTCATGGGTATTCAAGCCCTTGAGGGCAACGGCATCACAGCCAAGCTCGTCTTTCTCCTTCGTGACAAAGCTCTTACCCCATCAACTACGCCTCTCCTCCAGATCCGGCGTCGAGCCACTTGGACATTTGTCATTATTGAACTCGTCGGCTTTGGTGCTACTTTTGCCATCACTCAGACGGTCGCCGCCGTGGGTTTCCCCGTATTCATCCTGGCACTCATCCCCATCCGTGCCCTCATCCTCCCTCGCATCTTTAATAACGACGAGCTTGCCGCATTGGACGAACCCACTGCTTCAGACTTTATCATGGAGGGTATAAGCGGCTCAGCAGGCCGTGCCAAAAGCGACGATCATCACGACGAGGAAGCAGCCGTGTCCAAAAGACCTTCTTCATCAAGGTCAAGGCGACGCGGTGATTACAAAAGCAGTGTCTTTGCGCACCCAGGCGCACCACGGAAAAGCCAGGAGGATCTGGCGGAACTGGGTGAGGTCAAGTCAGGACACAGCACCGCAACGAGAAGAAGGAGTATCGAGAGACGATCTTCACGAGTCCCCTCTCCTTAAGAGAGAATTTTTGGAGCGTGTCATTTTCAGAGATATTTTTCGGTTTACATTTCATTTCTGAATTGTAGAGCTTCTTGAGACCATTGTCCTATCTGGACCAACCATTTAAACAGAGATTGGGTATGATGAAGGACATATACTCAGGACTAAATAAGGGGGCGAAGTTTCTTAACGGCCTTAGACAGTACATATACAGGGATATATCATGATTGCATATAGACGGCACGACTGTCAAAGATGGCGAGATTCTCCATTTCCACGCCTGTGTTACTACCAACCCAATAAACCCAATTGGAAAGACAACTTGGATCGGTATCAATAAAAGGAACTTGATCATCATATACAAAGCTATGCTTCCTCGTCATATATCCCGTGAACCTCCAACGCCAGTCCATCCCATTACATGCTTTTACTCGTCATCGTCACTGTCCATGACAAATCCACCGCGCACTCTTGGCCGTCTCGCCACGACTGGTGCAACATCGTCCTCCTCATCGGCCGCGTCCGCCGCCTGTGCTCCGGCTTCTTTACCCGTGCCGCCCATTTCCACGTCCTCCTCTTCCCCGTCCTCGTCCTCTGGTTCGGCACTGAGTCGTCTTCGTTTTCGGCTCTCGCCGTCGCTGCCGTCCAGTGGTGTATCTTCGGTGTCGTTGGCGCTGCCCAGGATCTTCTGCGCAAACGCCAAATCATCATCCGAGTCCGAGTCCGAGTCAGAGTCGGCGTCGGAACTTAGCTCCAGCACAGGAGCGCGCTTCTTGGGCTGGGGCTCCGGCTGCGAGTCGGTGGCGCCCATGACGGCGGCCTTTGCGGCGTTGGCTGCGCGGGCGGCAATCTCGCGCTCCCGGGCGAAGAAGGCGGCGTCTTCTTCCTCGTCGAAGTCGTCGTCGCCCTCGTTGACGTACAGCGCCGACTTGATGCGGCGGGCCTTTTCGAGCTCTCGCTCCCGGCGCTTGCGGGCCTTTTCCTCTAGGACCTCGTCATCTAGCGGCTCGGCGTTGCTGTCCCTGCGGCGACGCTTGCGAGTCTTTTTGGGTTTCTTTTCCTCGTCAACGGCCTTGCGCGCGGTCGGCCCGCCAGCTGGAAAGAGGATGTCGTCGTCAAGCTCGCCGTCTTCATCGTCGTCAAAGTTGGCCTTTTTGCGAGGCAGAGTCTTGCGCTTGAGCTGATGCTCGGCGAGAACGCCCTCCTCGAAAGTCGGCGGGCTGAACTCGGCCTGGTTGATGTAGTGGAGTGTGTCCTTGAGTGTCTCAGCGGAGACGTCGGGGGGGATGACCCAGGCGGACTCAGGGGTCTCCTCTGATGCTGGGCCGAGAAGCTGCACACCAGCCAGTTTCATAAGAAGACGGAGATGCGGGTTCTTGAACAGGGCTGTTCGCTGATCCTTTTCTTCGGGACGTACAACTGGAAGCTGTTAGTCAAGACAAGAGTGGAAGAAAAGCGACAAGAAAGCAAACTTACGGAATTGAGGCGGCAACCTTTGTTCCTTCTCAGTTGGCTGCTCCTCGTCATCTTGCTCTCCATCCAAAGGAGTTTCGGTCGATCTCATCGCCTCTTCAGCGGCAGCCCATGCTTGACGCTCACTCTCGGCCTTAGCCAAGATCGCCTTAACCCAACCAACGAGATCTCCTTGGTTCTTGTCTAACAACGCACCCACGACGATGGCGACTTGTCGGTCCTTCTCCTCCGTGTTCTTGAAAACAAGCTCTGCGGCAGGCTTGGGTTTGCTTGCAGTGGAGACCGTCTGGCGCTCATATCCATACTCGAGAAAGAAGGCTGTGCTCTGTAACTTGCTGAAGAGCATTTCAACAATAAGCTCCGGGCGTTGTTCAATCTTCTTGAAACACTTGCGTAGGATCTGCTTGACCAGCTCTTCCCAGTCCTTGTACACACTTGATGACTTTTCTAGAGCCGTAGGACCCTTGATCATGTTGTAGAGCAGGTGAATAATGTCTACTCGAAAGAGCATGACGCTCATCTCCTGTTTGAATGCTACACGGTACAAGTACCGATGTGCACGCTTCAACTGCGCGTCGTTCATATCACGGTAGTATTTGGTGAACTTGACAAAAGCATCGACCACACCTTGGGGTGTGAATTTCGAGGCGAAACGGTGAAAGTCGAATTTTCGCTCCTTTGTTGTCCGCTCAGCGGATGCTTGGTCATCTTCTGAGCCATCGTTCTCTTCATCAACAGCATCGTCGCCTGCACCCTCCTGGGCGGCCTTTTTCTTCCGCCGCGTGCGTTTCCGAGAGCGGACTTGCATGTCCGCGTTTTGTTTTGAATAAGCTTCCAAGATGCGAAGGAAATGGTGGACCAGTTCTGTAGCTGCGTCGAGATAGTTGAAGCCTTGGTCCTTGTAAGATCTTATAATGTTGGCAATGGCATCATGAGTGGCTTCTTCGTAGAAGAGACGGCTGAGAACGTTCTCTGCAATCTCCTCGTCATCCTCGTTCCCAGAATCGGACATCTCCTGGACAGTGAGCAGGATCTGGGTGAAGCAGCGCATGACGGCGGTAAGCTCATTCCAATCCTTGTAGTCGAATGCCTCGTGCAGACCCTTGTTCAGGGTGATGAACATTTCCTGGTTCAGCACGCCAGCCACCAGATTAAAACTGCTAACATCCTCGGGGGTTTTGCTCTTTGAATCCTTTTTCGCCTTACGTCTCATACGCTCCGCTTCGAGAAACCATGCCACCAGGTAGAAAAACTGGCGTCGGTGATATGCCATGAGATATGGTGCTTCGCGATCGATCGTTTTGCGAACGTGGGTGAAGAGCGGGTTGAAACCAGAATCGAGAAACTCCTCGACAAAGGAGCGAAGCTGGTCGTTTGCCCGCGCATTGAGCTTCGTGGGGAGACCAAGATCCGCCTCGTCTTTATCGGCTTTTCGTGTTCGACGAGGGGGGCGATAAGTCTTTGAGCTGTCCATCTTCTGGTTACGCCTGGAAGCATCGGCTAACGAGTCCTGACCTGACAGGGACGACATCTTGCCATCTTCGCGCTTCACCCAGATCATGGTGCCAAACCGATTATGTCTAGTAGGGCCCTTGCGATTATACGCCTTCAACATCGAATCCTCCTTGGACATCACGGCGCCAAGTTCGCTGGCTCTGGCCTTGCTCAATTGCTTCTCGTTCATGAAAAGCTTTTCGGTGCTGACTTGCTTGACGAGGTGGTAGATGATTTCCATGACAGTCGTATCTTCTGTTCTGAAATCCTCACCCATGTTGGACGCAAGAGTGAGGATCACCATGAAAATGTCCTGATATGAAAAGGCATCGATCGTTGCGGACCTTGAGATTTGGGACTCGTCGCCATCGTACTTGATGTTGGGAGGGGGCTCGATCATGGCAATGTTGCGAAGGAAGAAGAGTACTAGCTTGATGATGCCCTGGTCTCGAGGGGACCGATCGCCTATCGGAATAGCCATAGAAGGCAGAGCGATTCGGACAGCCGTGTGAAGAATCCGAGCTTCGTCAAAGTTGATGATGGCTCGCTTGTACGCCACCTGCGCCAGCTCGAGTACGGGGATATGACGGTGGTGGTTGACGGTCATGCGTTCGCGGTCTTTTTCTATGGGCCACGTCAAAGGGACCATGACTTCGTAGCATCCCAGGGCTATTCTAGACTTGAACTTGCTGTCCATGGCATTCTCGGGCCATGTCGCAAGAATGGGGAGCAAGTCACCCTCGATCAGGTTCGCTTCGTAGAGGCATCGCGCAACATCCATGCGATTCGTCTTTTCGTCGTAAAATCGTATCCATCGTTTGATATCGCGTAGGACCTCGAGGGCATCGTCGCCGAGTTGATATTTTCCGTCATCGTCGGAACTGACACCACCAAGCTGGTGTGGTCGTTAGACACCTGCACAAATCTGTACATCACATGGCAAGAGGGAGAACATACCGCAGAGACAAGACTGTTGATATGGGCTCGAACTTCAGGATGGACAATGTCCGTAGTGCCATCAGCAAGCTCCATCGTGTGGTATTTGCAACTTCGCAGCTGCAGTCGTGAGCATCATATGTCAACCGTGGGGTTCGAATCGCTGGCTCAAAATATGACAATTGCCCATGTCCTTGCGGTGGTCAACTAGAAACGCGTCTCGGCGCGTCTGGTTCTAGACCTGGTTTAATTGGCACGCGTTAAGTGATTGTCCGATAAGATAAGGTGCGATATCGATAGGCGATAAGCAAAGCCAAAAAGACCCGCGGACGAGACACAGTAACGGCAAGTGCTCGGCATTCTCAGAAGCTGCGCCGATGAGCCCACTCGGGCTTTTGGCGGTACCACCGGCCCATGCCGAGGTTACCCGCTTATGACCGCATGCATCTGATACAGTGCGAATGTCCCCACGGGGAAGCTCTTGAGTTGATATCTACGATGGCTACCTGCTCCGGGAATTGAATGAAGTCTCGTCACGTCAACCAAGTTTACAATGGCTACTTCACTCCTTCAGAGACGATCAATTGTACTCGCACGCCAAGTGCGCTGCTTCAGCTCTTCCCCTCGACAGTATGCCGCCGGTGAAGTCAAGCAATTAGGTGTTATTGGGGCTGGTCAGATGGTACGGGTTTACACTCACATGTCAGAGCTGCTGCTTCGGCCTCAACTAACAAAAACACCAGGGATTGGGAATTGCTCTCGTTGCGGCACGACAGGCCAAGGTTCCCGTTACCCTGATTGACAGCTCCCAGAAGTCGTTGGACAAGGGTCTTGCTTTTGCCGGTATTCCTCTCTGTTGCTTTCCCTTCCGAATAGACCAGTTGGAGCTGATGATGGGACAGACAAGCTCCTTGCCAAAGATGTGGCCAAATCCAAAATCTCCCAGGAAGACGCCGACAAGGCTCGCTCCCTCCTGACTCCCAGCACCAAGATGGAGGATCTCTCATCCGTCGACTTTGTAATCGAGGCTGTTCCCGAAATCCCACACCTCAAGTTCGACATCTTTGGCAGGCTGGCGCAAATCTGCCCCAAGCATGCCATTCTGGCCACCAACACCTCCTCCATCTCCATCACCCGTATAGCTGCTTCCACCACCTCCGATCCCACGGACACGTCCGCCTCGTCCCGCGTCGTGTCCACGCACTTCATGAACCCCGTGCCTGTGCAAAAGGGCGTCGAGATCATCAGTGGCTTGCAGACCAGCCAGGACACCCTCGACACCGCCATCGAGTTCTGCAAGAAGATGGGCAAAGTCACCTCCGTGTCGGCCGACTCCCCCGGCTTCCTGGCGAACCGCATTCTCATGCCCTACATCAACGAGGCCATCATCTGCCTCGAGACGGGTGTTGGCGACCGCGACTCGATCGATTCCATCATGAAGAACGGCACCAACGTCCCCATGGGCCCTCTGCAGCTTGCCGACTTCATCGGCCTGGACACTTGCCTGGCCATCATGAAGGTGCTCTACGAGGAGACGGCCGACTCCAAGTACAGACCGAGCGTGCTGCTGAAGAAGATGGTGGACGCCGGCTGGCTAGGCAAGAAGAGCGGCAAGGGCTTTTATGACTACTGATTCCGTGATTCCGTGAGAGTTGATGGCTTTGTAGTTCAAGCTGAAAGCTGCATATCCAGTGAGGCTATGCTGATTAGTCCCCCAAAAAGTCGCGCACTAAAGCAAGGCGCTCTTGGATAAATAAAACAATATCTTTTAATCACCGTGATCCACATCCTGCTACCAATAGTTCAAGTACCACTTGTGATACCACGGAAACTAATTCTTTGTGCTTATATTTGTAATTCATCTAGAGCAGTCACGCTTCATAAATTGAATGCGGCCAATTATGAACTGGACTGCGGCCATTGGCTAAACAGCAGTGGTGTAACCATCAAAGGTTGCTTCAAATGTTGAGGAGCAATCTAGGGTAACTTTCACGTCATCACAAACGTCCAAGCAAATGAGTAGTAGCAGCTGTCACTGGAGGCCTCCTTCTCGGGAATACCTTTCAGTCAAGAAGTTGCCCGTTGGAGCAGCGGTTATTGTTAGACTGGGCTATGTTATGACCTCGGGAGCAGGAAGACGGGATATCCCTTGGGTACACTCTCCTCATTGCGATACTTCTACCCCTCAAAAATAGGACAAAGGAATACGAGCCAATTCTCCAGTATGCACTCGGGCCTGAGCCACTTACTCAAGAGCAGCACGCGCAATCACCACGGCTCTTACATAATTGACTCTGGGTACAGAACGACAGGTTACCCTAGGTATTTCGAAATATGTCGGACCTGTCCTCGTACTCATCCCCAAGGTAGAGGCTGCCCTGCTCCAGTAGGCTTACGTAGTTAGATGGCTCCCGCCATGACCGAGCATGCACGAGGTAGCTGGTCATGGGACTATCTTCGTCGACGTTGTATCTAGATCTCCTAGGATCACAATCTTTCTCCTCGTATTCCTCTTTTTTTGTCCCTAGCCGCCCCTTGTCAGGCTGGATCTATGTGACCCGTCACAGCCAGGTCCGAGAAGCGCGTCATCCCAAGGTCCATTCATCCTTACACCGCTCCAGCAGGACCACGTAGTGTAGAGCGCCGTGGTCAAAGATACATCAGTGACTTTGTCGGAACGGCAGGTGAAAAACTAGCTCAACGGAAGCATCCATGATCGTAGATCGAGCTTGACGTCGCAGCAATACTCCAGAATGGAACATTTTGCGAACCCCCTATCAGGTGCTCAGGGCAAAACCTACTCCCCCACCTCTGGGGTTGGGAATCAGGCGAGAATGCAGAGTTTGCCGTACTCACATGATCATTCGTCCGTAGTCTAGGGTGACAGCGGCCAGAAGCTGAAATGTGAGGGCTGGGGGACCGTCCCAACATGTCGACCTGGGTAGGAATCAGGGCCCTTCTCCGCGGCGCAACCGAGCTGCCGCCCGCCAACACGATTTCTGCAACCCGGGACTGCTGTTGGAAGAGTTCCCAGTTTTCTACTTTAATAAGGTAGCAACCGAGTAGTCTACTCTAGACAGCCGGATATTCGCATCCACCTGGTTGCCAAAAGGGCAAACGTCAACAGACAAGATGAGCAAACCGCCATCAACTCGACACAACCGTCTCACTTGCTACTGAGAGGCCTCTTCCAAACGTGGGAAAACCTCCTTCCGTGACGAGTCAAAACTTGAATCCTCCCGAAATTAACTTGAGAACCACACAAGAAAATTTTCCGTTCAACCGGCACTTGGACGTGACTCTCTGTTTGAGATTGATGTGGGCTTCGGCATGGGTTTCAAACCAAAAATAGGTCCTCCCACATTCCAGGTCACTTCTCTCAACCTCGTGGATAGGGTAGTTCAAGGTTGTTTGGGATACAGCCCTTGATGTTTCGTTCTCTTCATCACCTTCGGCGAGTGATGTCGCTTCGTATCCGTAGTTCCGTGGCTAGGTAGTTCCGTGATGGCCTATCCCTTGCCAGCAGGCCCCTCTCCCCTTTCTCTCTCGAAAACAGAGATACCGGCCGTGCTAGAGGACAATGGCCGGCAGAGCAACACTCTCGAGGCAATACCTCATCTTGCATGGCACCTGCAGCGAGGCGAGGGCATTTTCGCCGCTATGGATCCCAGAATGACCTATTAGGGCTCCGACAGCCTGCAGGGAGGAAACTCTGAAAAAAGGATTGCCCACATTGGCTGGAATATCACCAGCATTCCCTGCAAGCGAGCGAAACACATCGAAATCTACAAGCGGGAGGACCCATATTGCCTTGATGCAGACCTAGAGACAGCCTGCTCCAGACCCAGCCGGCCTGGACGATGGTGGTCGTGGTCGTGAGTTGACGTGCAGCGTCAAGGGCTCCATCGCTTCCTTCAGAGCGTCACAATGGTTCGATTCGTGCTTTCTTTAGGCAGGGAGGAATCCGAGATCTGACCGTTTGTTGTCCGAACTTCTGTCCGTTGAGGACAATGCGTCGCAAGAGATCGTGACGCTCAGATATCGACCTATCAAGGGCAAGACCTCAACCGAGACCTCAATCGCCTCACATATAGACCAGGGGGGGTTGAAGCAGCAGCTGCCGGCTCCAGTCTCCGAATCTGAGGGAAGTGCCGAGGACCAATTGGGCTTGGAGATGGCATTGCAGACCCTCACAAGGGAAAAATGCCATAAAACGGCCTTTGCTCTATCAAGATTCCCATCAGCATCGAGCGATGACCTAGACACATCGTGCATTCTTTCATGCAGGCTACATCGATTAATGTCACCCTGAGATCCTAACAAGCCACTTTATCGTTTTGCTGTGGAGATGTAAATGCCGCTTCATCACAGTATCCTGACTCTGTCTGCAAGGCCTGGTAAAGGCCCTGTGCTGGCATCCGACCGGACGCCACGGTTGACTTCCAAATGGTTGTGGCTGCTCGCTTAACCGTTGGTGGACCACGAGGACATCTCTCGTGGACGGTCCGGATGATGAACTTTTCAGGGCTCAGCCATGTACGGACGCAGCCGCGTGGACCGTGTTCTCTTGTATGCAGAAGGGTGGAGTGGGCAGCGATGTGTTGAAGGAGTTGAAGCGTGCCGGATGTTGCTGTATATTGGAGGCTCAGAAGGGATGAGATGAAAACTGGCCGATTGAGCAGCGTCTTGTCACTAAAAAGTCGTCGGCCGGGATCTTGAAATGCAGAACATGGATATCATCTATAGAATCTCGTACTCGTCAGCACTTCTGCTGCGATGGACAGGGAATTCGACTGATGCCGAGATAAGCTCTAATAATACGTGCAGATTGGCCCTAGAGCTCAACGCAGTTCCCCCCCTTTGTAGTATTATCGGCTCTGATCCGGTTCGGCTTCGTCAGCACGTCTGGTGAGAACTCTCAGACTACAGAGTAGTCAAAAGGTCACCTTCCGAGGGCTCTTCCCGGCACTAACTCCACAGATGAAACATGGCGCCAGGGTCTTTAGAGGGCACAGGCAAACAAGCGCAAAGAGAGGGTAAAAGGAGGGTAAAGGGAGGACGCAGAGAGGGATACCCTGGAAAGCACAGACTGGCTGGCATCGGAAATGTTGAGAGGGCTCCGTACGATAGGTACTCTGTGAGATTCATCGATTGCGTCGTAGTCCTCATCGCCATCGCTTGGCTGATCCCGGCCGATTCGTAGCGCTGACCCATCAGGCGCGGATCTTGAACTGGCCGCGTCCGTAGAAGATCAACAAGACCAAGGCCATTGTTGCATATCATTGTCATGGATGAAGCCACATTTTGGTGGTTGGGGTTGGGGTTGGCGCACTTGCGCACGTTGGCTCACACTAACATGCTGACATGCCCGTGTTATTAGCGCCCGAGCGTTGGGGCCGTAAAAGAATCCGTGCCACCGAGGTACCATTTTTAAAAAGGAAGGAAAGAAAAAAAGCAACGGTCCTAAAATTAAACGTTTGCTGCCAAGCCGTTGACCTGCTATTCTCTGTGTACAATGTAACACAGCTGGGGCCTTTCAAACGCTGGCCGAACGAGAGGCAGAGCGCTTGGGCAGCAGAAAGGCTCATGAACAACAGGCAGCGTCCCAGCAGGCATCTGGGTTGAGCCAGCCGCTGCCGTCCTCGGTCCTCGTCGACTCATTCCGATGCATAGGTACGGAGAAAAACACAATAGGGACGTGGGTAGAATGGGATAGCGATGCACAACATACGGTACGCCCGTCTGCGGCTGAGAGGCGCAAGAGCCGTCATCTCGACTCTATCCATGTCTATAATAGCCCGCGGACAATTACCCATTTTTCCCTGATAATCTGGGGAGCTATGGTGATCGATCGGACTGGGCAGGTATTATAGACCAGTTTGAGACTTATGATGTGGCTGTCCCGATTGACCGACTAGCATCTCAAGTGCCGTTGAGCTTAACCCGTCACGGATTCGCTCGGCTGAGCCCCTGATCAGGCTGACTGCCCCTTTTGGGAGTAGTCTTGGTTTCAACGCAATGGGCATTTCGAATGCAGGAGAAGTCCATTAGCTGCATATTCTCAATGCAGAAGCAGCAGTAGTAGCAGCGCGAGGGTTGGAGGACTTGCCCAGTGGCCTCCGATATCTGTATGTACGTGCGTGCTTCGTACATACCTACAATACTCTCTGTACATGACTCCGTGCATAGTACATTACTGCAAGGAGGTCACAGCGCTGCCGGAGACTGGGGCCGAACGATGTGCAGCGTCATGGGGCGAGTGCAGAGGGAGATGAGGTGAGGTCTGGTCTGTTGAGGGGGGGCAGCGGCCATGTCTGTGGATGGGATCTGACTTTGCACGCCATCCCGTACCTCCGCAGCACTCCTGCAATTGTATGTCCTGACCCCTGGTGCTGGAAAAGTCGGGTTTGGCCCTTTTTTTTTTTTT
>JALNIO010000509.1:46001-58254 GCA_023509875.1 Rugonectria rugulosa
ACCCTGGGCAGCGGGCATTGCTACCCTCATTTCGAACTGATTCCAAAGGTCGAATCTGGCGTCAGTTGTATTTTGTTCTTGTAGGGATGTTCTCAGCCACCATCGACGAACAGACAGTTCTCATTGTTGGTGCACACAAAATTGATTGTGGATGATTGCCAATGCATGAAATCCAAGGGCCCCCAGAACCCCGACGTCTATTAGCGTCCTCGCTAGCTGCGCCATAGCGAAGCGGCAGCGGAGAAGGGAGCCCCTGAAATCTGGGGACTTGGGGGGTGTTGATATCAAGGCTGTCTTGGTCTCGGTCTCGCTTCTCAGCTGTTTCCTGCCAACCTAGTAAGATACACGGATACTATGGGATCAAACGGTTAAGCAAACCAAACTGAACGCAAAACCTAACAAAATCTTGGCTTCTTGATTCAATCGCAGGTCGAAACGCAATCTTTTGAATAGTGCGAGTTGTTGCGTTATACCATGTGCGTGGTGTGTATCATCAACAGCGTCCATGAACCTAGAACCGGGTCTCTCTGCATCTATTCGTTCGAGCTCAATGGAGTTAAAAGTCTCTCGTGCAGGCCACACAAAGTTTTTCGGCTCGAGTTGAAGTCTTGTATATTGAGAAATGATCTGCGAATATCACAGTAAGTGGTCCACACGTGCCACCCTTTGCCATGTGGTGTAGTTGGTGGTTAACCAAGTTGACACAGTCAACTCAGTGCTACACTGGAGAGGATCATTCTGTACAGGGAATAGGGCTCGGGATGTACAAACATATCCTCTATTGCTGGCTCACACGGTCCGGTTGGGTGGGAACCCAGCGCCCAATTCTCTGGGCTTGGCGCAGAATGGTTGCACAGTTGAATGCCCAGGTAGGACGTGTGCGAGTCTAGTATTAGCGGTATACGAGTTGTGAGCGGGTGGTTGCGATGTCCTTATCCAAGAACGCATTGATTTGAACACACCGAAGGCTTCCTGAGGTTATCCGGCCTCACCCTGATGTAACAAATACCCGTCTGCATGTGCCTCGCACATAGACATGCGTTAATAAGGGGCGCGAGATTTTGATAGTTGGGTAGTTCCTTGGAGAGGGACAAAGCAGAATCCATTAAAACCCGTCCCCAATGTTCATTCATGGTGAGATATGCCCGGAGCATTCTTCATCTTGGGTCCACTGCTCTGCCGCACTGCAAACAACTAGGACCAGATATCGGGTGCAAATAGTCGCAGGCATATGTTCCTCAACGAAAGCAGGCGGTGGATGTAGCATCTGCCCACGGCTCCAGATAATTCACCAGTAGTGAGGGGGCATTAGAGAGAAGCACAAGGATCGAAACCGAGTAATAATGGAGACTGCCTTGAAAACAACACTGGTGAGAGTTGGGATCTCTATTGGTGTTTTAGCAAGCTCGAAATGAAGGACTTGCGGACAATGGCATTCAGGTCCACCAACGGCACGTACGCCGTCGCAAGAATGGTTACGGATGTTGCAGAAGGGAAGAAGGGAGTCAGCCAGAGAAAGAGATGAGTGTAGCGGGCCCGTGGAGTGCGAGGGACCGAACAGCCATACAGATGTAGACAGCCCAGCCATCGACCGTTAGCTAGAGAACGGAGATAGTACTCAGTTTGGATGAGTTTTGGTGTTGTGCTTTGGTTCTCGGAGGTCTTGGTCGACACCTGGTCCCGGGCTTCGTATGCTCCTTCTGTGCGCACTGCACCATCCTTCGTCCTTGGTCGCTTTTTGGGCCGCTCGAGGACTATGGATAGTGAGGATGAGAGCATGGGTGACGGATGATTGAATATGGAGCTGGGTCCACGGTTTTGGGCCGAGTCAACGCCACTGTAGAATCTGAAGATGGAAGCACCAGGCGCCAAACCCGGAGTTCTGTGGTATTTGAGGCTTGCGAAGCCAACAGCCCCCTGGCACAGCGATGAAACCTCAGGCTAGCTGCATCCGATCCTTGATCCTAGCCGTGTTGTCTCTCCCGACGAAAACTGGGCTCCGGTCGGGCCAAACCAAACCAAACCAAACCAAGCGAAGCCAAGCTGAACGCCTGTAATGTAGTGAGATGGATGCGTGCATCGGTGTGGTGTACCCGTACATGTAGGCGGTATGTAGGGGCTTCAGCGCTTCGTACAGCTGCACGGAGCTGTTGGGAGTCGGGCTTAAAATGGAGTTGTGAGGCATTCTGCAGTTGGCGCTTGCAGCGTGGTGCAAGGTTTTTTCACGTTGGAAAGAGGTCGGGCACTATGCACCTGCATATACAGGCATGCATCCTTTCCAAACGCACGCGAGAGACGCAGATGAATCCACGAATAGGTATCCCATGTACAGGGTACTTGGCTGCCGACACTTCTCTCACGCAACCTGCTATGGCTACGACTTGGTTCCAGTACCTCTACATCCGTGGTGGGATCTGGAAATGCCCCTCCCGAGAGAGGCAAGAGAGGTCAGCAAGCAGCCTTACGTACGTTAGCTGCTCCGTACGGCGTACTGCATGAGAAGATCGACGCTCGCTCTTTCCGCTTTTGTCTCCGGTTTTCTCTTACCTCGACGCAGTTTAGCAGCAGGCACGCTGCAGAACTCACTCATCCAGACTCCGGCAATCGCGCCTGGCTGAGCTAGGTATCCTTGACACTAACCTCCCGGATCATAGATGACACTTTCACGCTGCATAGCGACATTTGAATCAAGAAACCAAACAAGAAACAAGGAAACGAACCAACTCCAGTTTGCCTTCGCACGGCGACCTCTTGTCTTGGTGTTGCGCCAGTTCCGAAACTTCCAGTGCTCGGCCTGCCGCGAGTCATCCGACGGCAGCGTCATCCTTCCTTCGCTTCTCGCTTCTCGGGCGGATGCTGGCAGATGCTCTTCGTGAGCTGCTGCACTTCCGTAATGTGGTTTGCTGGATGGAGTCATCCCGAGCGGGCGCTGTGAGAACACTAGCCCCCAAACATGATCCCTCCTATTCCACGATGCTCAAATTTCCTTTTCTCTTTCCTCCTCAGCCAGCCACTTCGCACACATTCTGTACAAGGCCACCAGCCGGGTGCTGGACTGCTGCGGGTCGTTTGCACAAGAGCTCACCAAACTGTTACATAGTACACTCCTTGCACGCCTCCACTGCCTCTTGCACCACCCCTACATACTCCTCAGCCACATGTGTTATATGATGCGGGTTACGCTCCCGCCGCAAGAGGCGGTTGACGAGCCCGCAAACATCGGCCCTACGCATGGGGCCCCTTTGGATTCCATCTGAGATCCCGGCCTCTGCTTCCAAGTGCCGTCCATTGCTGATCACATCTTCTCATCAAGACACCACTCTTCTTGGCAGCGGCCTCGAGTATTTGAGCTTGCGTATCCACATGACGAAAATGAAGACGGCCGGCCATGACAGCCATGGCAGTCCAAAGCTTGGTCTCAGTCCTCATCGGTGGCCAAAACAAAGACAGGTTTGACAGGGTGCCGAGACGTTTCTGTTGAGGATCCAAACGCAGAGCGGGATTGTGGAAATAGGTGCAGGAAATGCTACATACTGCGGCTACGTAGTAGCTGTACGCCTGGACCTCCTGCTGCTGCCCACTTCCCTTGCCACCTGGCCATCGATAGACGAGGTCTTGGTTCTGCTGTCTTTCATGTACCAAACGGCGAGCTCTACGCCTACGGCTTTCGACAGAGTTGCCTCACCTCACGGCCCCGTCTCCGGTTCGCGGCTTAAGCCCTAGTCGTATGCCACACCACTGACACTCACTCAACTTCGCCTTCCCTGCAAGTATTTCATTACGAATCTCTCATATGAGGTGTTCCCACGACCGATTCTAACGGCCTCAAGGTCCAATATTAGCCAACAGGGAATTATAGGCGGCATTTCATCTTCAACGGGGTATTTTGATTCGCAGTCCATCTCATCTCAAGCAACCCCCCGCCTCAACCCCGTTCAGCCCTTGCTCCGGATGTTGAGATGATAGCCGCAGTCCAGGCTTGCCTGTCTCCAGGTTTTGCTGAGGGCTTCATTTACGGATTGTACGTGTACGTATTCGTACGGGCTGGAGCGGCTGTCATCTTGCCAGTGGCTTAAGCCCACACAAGTCTTAGCAACGGTCATGCGTAACATGCTCTCGACCGTGGAGTTGACACAGGGCTAATGTAATGAAAGGACCAATGGAGATAACCCAGCCGAAATGTGTCTCCCAGTGGTGGGTTGGCAAACCTTGTTTGCCTGGCCGTGCTCTCATGTTGTGACCGGGTTTTGATGGACGACTTCTGTGTTGGCAGAATGCTATCTCGTCTGTTCGTGCGCCACTTTCAATTTCATCGCATCTATCCGTATCTTGCGTCTTCAAATTATGTGGCCAACAACAGGCAACTCGTTCACTGACATCTATGGAGTATGGTACAGCAATGGCCTGGTCCAGCAGGTACCTATGACACGATCGTGCTCTTGTTTGATCTGGTGGAACTTTGCGGACATTGAGATTCGAATCTGTCTGCTCCTCTCCCTCCGGACGCGTTCGCTCCCTATTCTCGTCGGTCTCGGGACCTGCTGGGCGGAACTTTCAACCACCCAGGATCAGCGATGTAGCCTCCAAAGATCCGCCACTGGTTTTCGTCGAGGCCGTTGGTGACCCAGTCTCAGACCCGTGTGGCTCAGCAGGCACACTCGGCCAGGACTGGTCAACTGGGGAGAGGAGGGGAAGTGAAAGGATACTTGGTGCTGTATGGGAGGGGAGTGTGATAATCATCAGGTGGACCCCGGTCCGTGGGCCGTGAAGGTGCGGCACCGACAGGCCTCAAAACGTGCACCGGACCACCCGCTCTGCTCCGCCAGGTACCACACCACGTCCCCCACCAGCGTGGCCGCTGTTCCATGCCTTGTGCGTGCCCCTGGCATCCCTCTGTCAGGATCTCGCCTCGAAGCTCCCTGGATTCATTACGCCTTTGCCGTATAGACCAGGGGGGGTCTCTCGAAGGATGATGACGGTGTGTTCAGACCAGTCAGCGAGAGGGAGGGAGAGAGAGAGTTGTGGATGCAAGCAAGGGCTTCCAAGCAGATCACGGACTCCACCAAAAGGAAACGTCCTGTTCGTTTGAACTTGTTCCATATATCTCCAAAGGCTGCCTCGGCGTTGTCGTCAGAGATTCACTTCTTTCATCTCGAACTCAAGCTGGTTCCTGGTTCCTGAAATGCCATTCACGCTCTGAAGCTCCCTCTTGCCGTTCTTTGTGCTACGGTTTGTTGCTTTCCGACCAACGTCTCTCACTTTTTTTGTTATTAGTCTTGTACTTCCTCCTGTTTGACCGTCGTTCGTTTTTCCCATTCGTTTCAGACGGGTTGCCTTCAACTGCTGGACACTTCTTGAAACCTCGATATCGGTAGTAGTTCGCTAGTATCCCCAGGAGCAACTGAGTCGCCTCGATACATTCTCAGCACTTTTCCCTCCAGGACACGGGTTGCATAAGCATCTTGCTTCTCGGCCGAGGACTTTGGTTCAGCACCTTTCATATACTGCCCCTTTGAGCTGCCTTAGGCCGTTTCAGCAACAGCCACAGCAGCCCCTCGACAATCTCCCACCACTGTGAGGCGGTCTGTCAACATCAACCCGCCCAAATGCTTGTGACCAGACAGTGCGATTCGGACCACAGCCATTGGCCTTTCAGCAAGTACGATCCGTCTCGCAAACCGCCCAGTCCCCCACGTATGTCGAACCACTACGATGCTGCTGTGTCGGTCCAGTCGGAATGGCAAGGCCAGCACCACTATCCATCACCGGCCGGTACCGCCTTTCAGCCTCAGAGTGCACCTCCTCACAACTCAGGCGAAGTCAGAGGGAACCCTCTTGGGATCCATGTAAAGGAAGGCATCGACTCGCCACAGAGTCACAATCTCCCCTCCGCCATTGTACCCCGGGAGACACATCCATCTCCAATTGCCAACCCGGCAGAGCCCCGTGACGGAAATCACAACCTGAAGATTGCCGGCTTGGTTCAGGATATTCCTAGGGGGATTCCCGATGTAGCAGGTCGGCCCTTGGGAGGAACCGGCTTGAACCCTGGTTTCGCGACGGGAAGAGAGCCACGAACTTCTCCCAACCCAGTCGGACTGAACGAGAAGACGCCATCTGCGAAGAGTGATGAGGAGGAGGACTTTGACGATGATGACATGCTCGAGGGAGAAGGCGACCAATCCGCCCAGTCCGCAGCCGAAAGAACTGCGGCCCGTCGAAAGATGAAGCGGTTTAGGTAGGACAGCCATCGCGGACGTTTCGGGACAGAAGCTGACCAGATCAGGTTAACTCACCAGCAAACACGCTTCTTGATGAGTGAATTCGCAAAGCAGCCGCACCCTGATGCGGCTCACAGAGAGCGTTTGTCCAGAGAGATCCCTGGTCTGAGTCCCCGTCAGGTCCAGGTCTGGTTTCAGAACAGGTACGCATCAGAGCAGATGCAGTTGACCAAGATGCTGACCGTTTTAGGCGTGCCAAAATCAAGCGCCTCAACGCCGATGACCGCGACAGAATGATCAAGATGAGAGCTGTCCCCGACGATTTCGACAATGTGCAGGCGCTCCATTCGCAGTATGGTGCTGTTCACGCTTTAGGACCCCCCATGGCGCCTGCAGGTGATCTGGGGCAGCATTCCTATGCCCAACATATGATGAGACCCTTGATGGTCGATGTCAGAAGGCCAGCCAACGACCACACGTCACCTTCGGGGTTGACACCGGGCTTTGGGAGTCTTGGGTTCGGTCCCAGTGCACCCATGAGCAGCCCAGCTGTGATGTCACCCATCTCGCCCGCCCACAGTGATCGGTACTCGTATGGAAGTCCATTCACAACTCCTATGAACGGAGCTGCTCGGACATCGCATCCATTCGGTAGCCAGAACGGCCTCGAGTCTTCCCTTGATGCCAGCAGACAGAGCCCCCATCCACTCCAACCCCCTCAGCTTCGAGACTCCATCTCCCGTGCCAGGTCTGAATCCGCGCAGTCACCCCTGCGTACCAGCATGTCGTGGAAAGGGGACTCGATCGACTATGGCAACTACCGCGGTGCGAACGCCAGCCCGACGCTGGATGACCGAAATCAACATATGTATCAGCCTGGGGGCTTGGCTACCTATGATTCGACACCTTTCTCGAGTAAGTTGCTTCTAATGTACGTACTCTAGGAGCATCCGGCTAACTCCCAGCTTCCAGGCGCTTCGACCCAACCCCCCTCGAGTGTTGGTTTCCCATCTATTCATCCCCCACCCGCTGGACCTCGTCTGCAAACAGCAACCTCGTTGGCCTTGAATGTCGACCCGCGCGACCAGTATCGAACTGCTGGCTCCGAAACTCACTCCCATAGCCCCTCGAGTCAAGCACGCTCTATTTCCACGACGGCCCCTTATAGCGCTTCGTCATACACAACCAGCTACCCGTCTGCTCCGCTTACCGCACCGATGGAATACTCAGTGCCAAGGTCCTCGGATCCCAAGACAAACTTGCAAGAGCCTCAAATGAGTGCACCCATTGCGCCTCCCAGTGACTTCACCCAGGCGTTTCAAGGAAATATGGGAGGTCATGATCAGGGGCGCCATGAAGATCATAGTCACAAGAGAAAGCGAAGCCTGACACTTCCATCTGGGGCAACTCGACCGCTGTTTTAATATTACCACAGCATGGAGAATTAATACATGGACTCGGCCCGGAGGTGACCTACGAGACGCTGTTTCGAAAGACGTGACCCCGGTTGGTCTCGTCGCTTGAATCAGCGTCTCGCACCGCTTGACTGAACAAGTCTGAAGCACATCACACCCAATCTTTTTATGGGCTTTATTTGCAACATTGCAAATTTCTCGAGCTTTTCATCACCCTTCCCTTCGATACTTCCATATAACGGTCTTGATCAACAAAACAACAACATCTCGGCGCGATGCAACGGTGGGTTAGCGGCATTGACGATTGGTTCGGGATCCAGGTATGGCGAGCCCAGGAGGCTTGGGAATGATGCGATGACTTGTCTTTTTTGCTTAATGGTCGTTCCGGGCTGGTCTTGACAATGATGATGATCTTAGGGCGGGTGGTTCGGATGGAAAACTGGAAAGGGATACTGGCGCTCATGATTGTGTTTGGGAACTGTTTTGTTTCTTAGGAACGGACTGGATCTTGTCTCCTACATGGCATTTTTTGGTCCTAGAGAACTTAGATTGATGTGACTGAGCTGGTCAATGTCCTCTCTGGTCATGCCGCTTGATGCGGCGGGTATTAAAGCTTTACATATAGGTATTGGGTAGTTGCTAAGAACTGTTAAGCTTAAATTCTTTTTGGAGAGTGAAGAAAACCTGAAACAGTATGCTTGTCATGGACATTACAGCCATGTTGGCACAAGTGACTTGTATTCTGAACAGCTTTTCGTGACGAGAAAATCATCAGTGATGACTGTTATAGTAATAGTAGGTGGCTGTTGAAGTCAATCATGAACGACTTCAAATACCTAGCAATACTACCCATTAGCCTTTATCCTGTCGAAAGATTGAAAGCCAAACGACGGTCAGCGTAGCCCCCTTTATAATCAGATAATGCCTGTTTCCTCATACAACCAAGCGGTTATCAGCAGCGAAGTACGAGCTGACAACGACAATCATGGATGATCGGTTTACCAGATGTATAGGTGTCATCATGTAGACAAGGGACTACGCGGATGCGCTTCAAAGAAATTTACGCACCTACTGCTATAAAAAGCACAACATCATCGATTAAGAGCCCGATACAAAGTCTACGGGCCTCAAACAAAGAGCAGGAACACTAGGCTTGTGTATCATAGTCCACAAAGGCAGGGGCCTAGGATACATGCACAAGATTGTGAAGATATGTCACTTGCATCAGGTCATCACCGCATCATGGAAGCCGCACGAGGGGCCCTCGTGATGATGGTTTTAGGCAAGGTTGATGAGGTTTTTTCTCGACCACTCGACTCCGTTTGTTTGCCAGCAGCGAATAAGTTCCAAACGAGTCGGAAAGCGCGCCAACGTAGGATATGGAGGGTGGTCTTGGGTTTGTTATTAAAGAGAAGAAGAGAAAAAGAATTTTAGGCTGGATGCACGAGCTTCATCTTATCGGAAGAGCGCGGTCATGTGACCCGGAACAAGGCACGGTACCGTGTTAAAATTTGATGCTTGATGGGTATAGATGTGGAGCCCAGATCTAGCGCCTGGGTGTTGCCTTATACTTAAGGTACGTATTTTTGTTCCCGGTAATCCCAAGTGTCCCAGCACCCAGCCCATGAGCTCCGCTCCTCAGTTGGGGTTGTCTCCGCGGGGACCTCGCGAGTCTCGTTTTAGCGAGCGCGGAGGTGTGCTTGTGGCTTCACTTGAGAACCCTTCCACCCTTCTAGCGGTTTGTGGTGGGTGTTTCCCTGTGTCTTTTGGTGTGACACACGTGGCTTGCTGCCGTTCTTTGTACCTTTGTCACTTGCTCCAGCTGGGAAGTGCGGAACTCGTCAGAACAATTGAAAGGTGCACACTTGAACCGATAGGGCGAGTGGCTGGTGAGGGTGGTGTGAATAATCAATGAGTGGGTGTGCATCCCTTACCTCGTACGGAGTACGGATTACCGCGTACGAGCGAACCTGGGTGGGTGGGTGCCTTCCCTTTCCTCTCTGTTCGCCGCCCGCCCACTTGCCTACGGTCTTTGCCGGGTCCCTTCTGAAATTGCCTCGCCTTTCAGGCTCAAACATCTCTCTCCCTCATTCCACACTCCACACCTTCACCACCTCATCCACCCCCAAACAACCTACAACCGACCATCGACGACCCTACGATTATCTCCCTCGACGACCACCTTCGCTTGCCAGCGACGCCTTGACCTGTCTCTCTCGAAGCCGTCGATTTTTACCGCCCTCATTCAGCCCGCTCAACTTGCCGCCGCGTGCCGCGTCCACGAAGAGCCGAGAAAACCCAGTTTCCAGTGGATGACGTTCAGTTAAAGAGCGGAGCGCAACGACACCTGGGTCGGCGAACGGCGCGACTCTCGCCACAACCCTCCCTCGCGGAGACATCCACGATGTCGTTCCATCCTCAAACGCCCCAGAGTCCATCGCAATTCTCCCCCGGGACTTCGGATCCCTTGCCCAGCGTGGCCACCTCGACGACGGCCTCGGCCACGGCCAACACCTTACCGACTCCAGCCCACAGTGTCAACGGAAGCGCCTCACAGCCCGACGCAACCATGGCCGACGACTCTCCCCACAAGCGGAAGCGCTCCGTGGATGACAGCGGCGACCGCGCGCTGAAGAAGGTTCACCTCGAGGAAAGCAAGCTAGGCATTGAGGACCTGCATCTCGATGTAGGGAAGAAGTACCTGCTTTGCCAAACTCGTAAGACTCCCTTCGCCGTCCTCTTCCCGCTCCTCATGGCGTTGCCATCTTGACCGGGCGACAAGCCGCGGCTCTCTTGAGGATTCCCGCAATAGAATCTGCTTGTTAACATTACTCATCTCTAGCGCATCCCGAATCTCTACCTCGGACATCGGAAGATTTGTACGCCATGTTCGACCTCACCAAACTTGCCGCCTCGGTCGCTCGAGAAAAGCCAAATGGAGAGAAGAATGCTCTACGACAAACGTACAAGGGCCACATCAAGCGGTTGGGTGTCGCCGGCCACTTCGAAGTACAGAAGCGCGAAAACGTACCGTCAGAGTTTATGCAAATGTTACAGGTACCGGATTTGGAATGGAACGTCCATGAGGTCAGGAATCGCGACATTTCCGACGGTCTATCAGACAGCACCCTCGCAAGCTTAGGGCGAGCATTTACAATGGCCAAGGGGCCTGTACCGAAGAATGTTTGGGACACCTCGGTGCTCGGTGACATTGCACCATCAAACGGCGATGTCAAGCAGCAATCTGGAAAGACGACAGCCCCTGGAACGCCCTTGACCGCTCCCGGTGCGGTGAACAGGCTAAAAGCTCAAGGGGCTGGTGGCCAGAACCCCCACAGACCGCAGCGGAACATCAAGAAGCGAACGTATGGGGACAGCAGCTATGAGGGATACGCAGAGGGATTCCCAGATGACGATGCAAACGCGGATGGGGGCTACTCTACGGGAGAAGGTGAAGGGGGTCAAAAACGTCGCAAGAAGGTAAACACGGACACGTCACCTCGCTGTGAAAATTTTCTGAACTCACACTCCCTTCAGAACCCAGGAAACGCTTCGCCATACCCCAGCGCAATGCGTCAACAAAGCTACGGTCCCGGCATGGTGGGCGCCTGAACGACGCAACCCATTTCCCCAACAAACGAACCTCTCTCCTCGATACTTCCCCCCCAATCCCCACAAGCTGTCTCGAGCCGACCTAATAGGCCTCACTTGAAGGTGTCTCTAGGCTCGACGGGCTTTGTACGCAATACTCGCAAAAGCGAAGAAGAAAAAAAGAAAAAACTTCAAAAAACAGAATCTCCCAGTCATGCCGAGATTTAGTCTTCCTCTCGGTTGGCTCTCTTGTCTTTCTGCTTTTCATACACTGTACAGGGTATTCCACGATACACACGAGCCGCCCTTTTCGACGGGTTGGCGTAAACAAAAAAAGACGACCGCTTCTCCCATTTCCCCACAACCCAGTCGCCTCCGATTTCGTTGATCTTTTACGTCCTTTTTAACGGTTTTTCTATTACTCTTTGGCATTTGACATGGACGAATAAACGAGTTTCGTCCGCAAGCACGGCGTTCAGGTACAGGAGGTGGTCGGATGGTATTCATTTGAGCTCAAAGGGGCGAGGGTGACGGCGACGGTGATGACGGAAAGGAGGCGGCATTTTCGGACAAATGATGAGGGACGGCTTTCGAGACGTTGCCCCATCCCTTTTCTCATGTCCCTTTTTCTCGGTTCACCGACTGCTACTTCTACTTTCCTAACTTCCTTTTTTTTTCCGGTCCTGTTGTTTCCCCCAAAGGTCGACAGGGGGGAAGGTCAGGACCGACGCGTGGGTTTATAAAAAAAATCAAGGGTCCCGTCATGAAGGGATTCGCGGGTCTTTTTTCTTTTCGCATGGATTCAGGTGGCCATGAATGGCCAAGGCTGCAGATTCACCCTCACACGGCAGAGGGTCAAGAAGGGTGACAGCAGAGGACGAGTGTGGGCAGGTCAAGGTGAACAGCGCAGTAGGCTTTTGTGTTGTTTTTTTCTTTTTTTGTTGGATTAGATACCAGTAGAGTCGTACGAGAATCGACACCTGGTTAAAGCGCAAAGTTGGCCCCTTTATTTTTTTATTTTTTTTT
>JALNIO010000052.1:0-17976 GCA_023509875.1 Rugonectria rugulosa
TCCCCCCGAGCCGGTCAAACTCCCATACCCTTAAAGGAGATCCACAAAGAGTAAAAGCCAAGACGAAGCGACGCGTATCTTGAGCAGCAAGTACTTCCCTCGCATACATCGCGACATCAATCCAGGCCATCGACGCGTTGTCGGCCTTCGGATTGCTTTTTGGTTCACCAGCAACAAGAATGTGTAACCAACGATATCTCAGGCCTTCAGAGTCAGGGTTGTATGTGATGTAGCTATTGACGATTCCGATGTCCATGCTGCGCTTGCCTGTGGGATCACATCGCCGAACCAGGCTAGTACATCACCCTCTTTGGCTCCAATTGGCCATCCCCTCCCCCCTTCGCTGCCGAAGAGGGGATTGTCGCCTTCCGTGCACTTGCGAAAGACGGCAGCAGACGCGGCTTTGAGGTGCGGTACATCACTGAGGAAGGCATCGCAGAAACCAGGAACGTCTACATATAAGTTTCCCAGCTCCGACCTGAGGACCGGGTCAACATTCTGGCGGAATTCTGACGAGTTCACGAAGCTGCCCGTGTTCTGACTCCACGGCGTTTGTTGAATCGACGATGGTATCGGTCGGGGAGGTGGGGTGTTTTCAGTGACGATGTTGTAAACTTGATTCCATATAAGGGCATCATCTAGATCATCGGCAAGAACGGTTTTCAAAAGGGGTTTGATGCGGTCGAGGTCAAAGTTATCTGAGTTCAGGGCAGAAGTGACTCAGAATGTCGCTGAGGAGGTTTCTGCTGCCACTGTTGGATCGAAGTTGGCGCACAATTGGAAGAATTTGGAGCGCTGAAACGAGACTGAAAGAGAGATTCTACAATTCTATACGCCAGTTAGAAGAGTGGTCCCCGTTTGCAATCTCCACCACGGTATGACTCCCTAGAAGCAGTATACAAAAGGTATGTTGCCTCACGAAACCGGGACTTGGTTGCAAGCATGGTACTTGGGGGGCCTCAACTTCGGCTTCCCCCGTGACTATGGGGCAGTCACGGGGGGTTCAATGACCGAGCAGAATGGCCATAAGCAAGGAAAAACTAGATATACTTAATTTTACTAGTAAAATACACCAATATTAAAGTACCTTTTAATGACCCCCTACGCAGATTTTATGTAAATACGATGAAAATTCCTCCCCGCTCCCCACCACGAAGTGCATCATCGCAACACTCCTTGACGAGTAGCCCGCCTAACAACTTTATTCAATTGCCATATTATCGATTTCCGAGCTTTCCCGCTACAAGTTTATCAGATTACAGTTCCGATGATGATCTTACTGCAGTAGAAAAATAGATTGGTTCCGATACCGGGAAACATATCTTCTCGCGTTGTACTGAAGCCAACCTCGAGCAACGTACTGCAGCTGCAGCAGAGCTCTATCACGAGGGCTACTTTAATAAAATGGCCTAGGCAGCTCGTGAGCTGAATGTCCCTTATAAAAGACTTGTTGGCCGCATCAATGGGCAGCATTGGCAAACCTGACTAACCCATGTTGAGTCTCTCTCGTCGCACCGTCAATCTTTCAGTCATCTCAGTAATCAGCCTCTTGAACAGTCTTGTGGCATACAATCGGTTTCCTGGTCACCGCCATGGTGCCTCACGTGGTCAAGGCCCGGCATTGTACGTGCATTGTACGTGTACTCGCTGCGAAAGCAAGAACTATAGGATACCAGCATACTACGTCACACCGATGATATGTCATCATTCGACGTGGGAGATCTGGCATCCTGCCTTTAGGTCTGCGGCGTGTCGTCTATTAAAAGCGGCCAGCGCCTCACCACATCGGACTGCAAGCGAAAATGGCCAGAGATTTCAAGCCTCCCGGTGTGTCGGTCGTGCAATTCGAGAAGTCAATGCAAGTATATTCAGAAGCAATACCTGCCTCGAAAATGTTGCTTCAGCACCTCGAGGAGATTAAGGGGGACTGGAATATGGGGAATTTGGTGCTGGTGTTGTCGATGTGCTTCGTAGGCATGGGTGCATTTTTCGAAGCAATGGGGAAATTTGTTAGAATGTGCGGGCGTGCTATGGATCCGGCGACTGAAAGGCCAGCAACTGCCGCAAAAACATTCGGCGCGGTCAGTTATCCAGAACTTCCACGAACCAAGGCTTCCGCGGCCGAACCGAACCGTGAAACCTCTGAAGCTGCGATTGCTCCGCCGGGTCCGAAGAAGGGTAGAAAGCCCAAGCTGAAAGCCGCGACGACCAGCGGGCAGTGTGAATCAGAACCGCCTGTGATACCGGTTACGGCACCAGCAATTCCGGCAACGAAACGGCGCCAGCGGCCTGCTGCCACAAGACCTCAGTCAAGCCCTCCTCCAGCACCTCGGAGAGGCAGGAAGTCCCGGCAGAGGGCCACCAAGAACTCTGATGAGGACTTCGGTGAGGACTTCGATGAGAATCCTGATGAGGACTTTCAGCCGAGCCTTTCCCCGGAGCCTGCTCCAGCTGAAAAACAGGGAAAGCCCCCCGCAAAACCCCCCGCAAAGGCAAGGCGAGGGCGCAAGAACCAAGTAGACGAGCCGTCACTTCCCCCACGTCGGAGCACACGGCGAAAGGCACATCCCGGTGGTTAACTTGAGAAATAACGGGCCATCAGCAATGCTCTTACTGTTCATACCAGAAAGTAGATAGTTTATAATATGACACGGCGATTTTGCCAGATTGACTCAACACCTGGCAGTGACAACGTAGTGAACATGATGCCAAGCCAAGTTGCGTTTACGTTGCCTATGTACGTACCCAGCATAGTCATACTTGGAGCTTATCTGGTCCTTGAAGAATGCTAGGTGGATCTGCATGAGTGTCAGTTCCTTGCTGAAGCATTTAGCGAGTGAGTCTATCAACCGTTCAACCGAGGCGCTGACGAAGTCCGGAACAGACAAGCACGAGCTGGCCTGTCACCTCGTTTAGCTGTTACTGCTGAACACGAAGCTTAACGTGAGGCTTGAGATCCATAAACGCTGCACAGGTGACGGCCGATTGACCACAGACGCTTGTTCTGCTAGTATTTCGACTTTGGACCTGTCTGCCACGCGGTGCTGTGCAACATGAAGTAGAGAACGGCGCACGGCTTTGTCCACCTCGTCCGCCCGGTATGTTCGAGTTCAGCTGTCGCATGTGCGCACCACATGCTATGAGACGATGCCTCTCGACTTTGTCGTTCGCGGCATCGCTCATAAAGCCAGGTAATATCCTCTCAAATCCGACCGATCAGAAACGAGGACAGGTCTTCCCGTGCGCCTCTTTATTCACCTCCACTGCTGCTCGTCTTGAAAATGGACCAACGATACCAGGCGTTTGCCACCTTTTCCGACCCCACGCACAACAACCCAGCATTCATTGTTTTGCTCTGCCCATCCGAGCTGTTCCGGTCGCTCGCGTCGCATATCCAGACCATAACCGGATTCCAACCAAGTACGGAACCGGTTGTATACACATTCCTCGACGCTGATGCCGACGTCAACGTCTTCTGCGCGAAATGCGGAGCGGACGCGGCACTGAAGCTTGACGCCCCGCTGGGAGCGTTCTCAGACCAATCCTTTGTTCTGAGCGTGTTATACTATCTCGACAGCCAAGACTTAATGGAGAAGCACAGGCTACGGGGCAACTTCATCGAGTATATCTTTTACCCGGCTGACGACAATGGGTCAGAGACACCAAGAATGCCCCAGTCGAAGTTTACCAACAAAGAGGGGGCAACCGAGCTGAGGCCAAAGTGAGCGCACGATGTCGAGATGCTGGACTGGCTCTTAAAAGTCAATGCTAGTTGAAGGTGTTGGAGGGTAGTGTAGGGTAGGGAAGGAAAGGAGACTTATCTACATAGATGTGCCCACACGCACAGATATAAGTGCATGCTGAAAAGAAAGATGAAGAAGAAGAAGAAGAAGAAAATAAAAGAGACCATTTGGATGTACTTTGTAGCTTTTTATCACGATTATATGGCTTAGTTGTAGTTAATACTACATACTTGGAAATATTTTTGAAAGTAGACCTAATTTGGCGACAAACTGGCACGGAGGGAAGAAGTCTAGTTATTTCCAAATTAGAACCAAATACCGTATCTCAAAGGTGAGCCGCCAAATTTGCAAAGCAAAACACAAAAAGGGGGAGAAGAAGAGACAGAAATATAGATAGATATATACAATACGATTAGTTTTTAAGGCATAAAGCTACATACGAATTGCTCTGCTCGATATACTTTATTTAGTAATAAGTATGAAGCACGCCTTAGATAGGTAGAAGGCAATAATCACCAAGTCTAACTTTATTACCCTAGTTCCTATAATTGTGCTTACAACAAATCGACACTCGACCGAATTGCCAGTGCATGATATCCGACACTATATTAACCGAAGTGCCATTCACTGAGGCTCTGACATTCTCGGTCATCGACATATGGATTCGGTCCCTAAGCCACGACTTCCTGCCCTCTTGATGTCGACAACCTCGCCATGGCCTCTGCAGTCGAACGCGGCGACATCATCTGTCACAAACCGCTGAAGAGTCCCTTGGCTAGCGACGGAACCGGTGCGCTTGCCACTGCGCCTCGCTACGGCAGCACCGTAGAGCGGGCGCAGTGCCGGCACGTTGCCGCAGATGACGCCCAGGTTCGCCTCGACGGCCGTCCAGATCCACAGGTAGAAGCCTTCCCAAGTGACATCGTATGTCCCCTCTATCACATAGTAGGACCAGTAGGCCCTCTCGCAACCGGCGAGGACGACGATGAGACCACCGCTGAAGAGCAGGGCAAGCGCTAGGCGCTCGTGCCGAGGAAGGTGTAGTTTCAGTACGATTGGCAGTGGCAGCACGACGACGACGACGTCAGTGACGACGGTAGCGATTGCCTGAGCCCTTGGAGGAAAGGTTAGGAACAGAGCAGATAAGAAGGACGGGCCGGGGATGTAAATGACGACCTACAATGCCGGCGGTGCTTCCGGGTCGCAGTGGTCAAGGTCGCCGACTAGCCAGTAGGCCTTTATCGGGCTGGGAACCTGTCAGCCACGGACGAGAAGGAGCGAGAAGGAGCGAGAAGGAACAGAACGAAAGCAGGATGAGGGACAAAACAAACGCCATGGAAGAGGACCGAGACGATCGAGACGACCGACCGGGACGACGTACGCGCATTGCGTCCAGATGACGACGGAAAAGACGCAGATGAACATCGTCACCCAAGCAATCAGAACGCGGCTCATTCGAAGCAGCCACAAAGAATTGGGAGCGATGCGCGAGTAAGTCACCAGTATTGACACCTTGGGAAGCCCTGAAGAGAAGAGGAAGAGCATCTGAGCAGCCAGAGACACCTGCCGACCCTTGATAGCCTTCGCCGTACTCAGGTCCCAGATGTGGACGTTCCATCCGTACTGCTGATCGAGCAAAACGGCGCATACCGTCACCCCGATGGTGAATACCTGCAAGGGAAGAGGGCCGTGTGGTTAGTTCAGCACGTTGATGCACCAGCACGACCGGTGCGTGAGACCGTGAGCTGCTGGCAGCTGGCAGCTGGCTGCAGGACGAGGAGGGGGCAACAGACTCACCATCGCTGCCACCATAATCCAGTCATCGGGCCCGCACGCCTTGACGACAACCAGCCGGACATACATGCGGGCGAGGAGGGTCAAAAGGGCCAGGGAGACCAGGCACGTCTCGACCACGACCAGGGCGCTTCCTCGGCGAACGGGGTTGTCGTAGTTGGGAGCGGGCCAGGAAGCCCTGACATCGGCGGGCACAATACGCATGCTTCTGTGCTTCCCAAGAATCTGATAGTGCCGGCTGGTCGCGCTGCGCTGCGTTGTGTCAGGCAAACGGACAAGGGTACGGGATAGAGAACAAGATAGAAGCCGCTGGGAAGCCACAGCCACGAAGTCAGACCGCCATCCTGTACTTATAAGTCAACAGGCAAAGGCCCTACGATGCTCGTCTCAACGCTCACTCAGTCGAGCACAGATTTCCCGCAAGGACTTGAGACCGTGCACGAGGCACGATGTACACATGGCCAGAGGCCCAGGAGATGGACCTGGATACGGCTTTCCACTTTTGCGCAGGTGCTAACTCGGAGGATGCCTTTCCTTTGCTCGCTCTGCTTTTTAGCGCTCGCGTATGTAGTAGCTGCTGTATTGCACCGCCGGAAGACAACAGGCTGGATCCAAAGCGGTGGATTCTTTTTTGGTAACTGGAACTGCGTCTACGATGCTTCCTATCTGCCCAGCCATGTTCCACACAGACACAAAGCTACCCATCCTAGTTATGAATCTCTTTGCAAGGATAGGTACAGCGGATGGATCTTCTGTCACAACGCCCTCCCTTTCTGGCTTTCCCTGTCCTGCATTTCGAATATCCTCATCGACCGACGGGGACCGTGCAGCTGACCGGCGGGCATCAGCTTCTCGATGCCGGCACACTCGCCGCATTGACGAAGCTTGGACGATGAGCTTTCGATGCTAACGGAGGCACAGTACTGCTGGCGTTGGCAGCTTTGGCATCGAAATCGACTGAGATCTTCGTCTACCATGTTTGCGAGCAAGCTTGGCCTTGCTGGTGCTTTGGCCGCTTTTAACGAGGAGTCCATGTCAGTGTTCTTACTGTCTCCGGAACTCGGTTCCTGTTGCCCATTGGGGAGTGCTGTGCGCGACAGGGTCTCTTGGCCTGCTTCTTGACCTACCGCTTGATCCATTGTTCGAGCCGCCCTTCCAGCTGGTCCTCGTTTTCCTTTACCACCCGGAAGACTCCCCCGGCGGACCTCGATCTTGCCACTCTTTTTGCTCGAACGCGGAGCCCGGCTTGCGCGTCGAGTTTCTTTGCGTGAGTCCAATGCTTCGCTGAGCGCCTGAACGGAGCTCTGTGTTTCCCGTATCATGTCTTCGATGGCCTGAGCCCGTTTGTGGCACTCTGCGGTGCAACTCACTCCGGCAGAGCTTGGAAGTGGCCGTCGGGGCTTGATTGCCTCGAGGAACGTTCGCATGCTCGTGAGCCGCTCCTGAAGGTCCGCATGTGCCTCGCCGGCTCTGGGGACAAACTCATCCATCCTGCTTTGCAGCTCGACGAGGCGGCTCTGGAGGCTGGCAAGGGCTTCGCTGACAGTTGGTTGTTGTTGGGAGCGCACCTCGTCCAAAAGGGCCCGCAGGCTTTCGAGCTCTTTGCCGAAGGAATCCAGGCACGGGCCCTTCATTTCGGCCATGAGCATGGCGGCAATCGCCTTGGTCAGTCCTTTCCCGTTCTTCTCAAAGAACTCTTGCATTCCCTGTTGGACTCCAGCCCCAAAGGGGTTCAGAGGAGGAACCTTGAGGCCGGGATCAACATAACCGGACCAGTGTTGCGGATGCGGTGTACTTGGGCGTGGTGGGGGTTGTACGTGTGGTTGCTGGGCATTCTGCCGGGCATTCTTCTGGGCATATGTTTGTTGCGTATACAAATGCGACTGCTGTGGTTGTTGGTACTGCATTTGCGCATGGGAGGGTATTGGAAACTGCTGGCCCGGCTGAACCCAGCCCGGTGGAATGGGTGGAACAAAGCATGGCTGCACCCGAGGCTCTCCGGATGTCATAATGAGATGGAGTGAAATAAGGCGCGACAGGGAGAAAGGGGGAAAGAAGAAAGAAGGAAAGCCCCAAGACTTCTCTGAGTGCAGAGCTTGACAAAGAATCCGTTACTTCTCATTTATACCCTATCCTGCCACCGCACGAACACGCAATGCACTGCGTATTGTGCAGTCTTCCCACAACCCAACGACATGAGCCTGCCATGTACGTGCCATCCTCAACTACTTGATCGGCACCAGCTCCTCGAACAGGAACTTGGACGAGAGCAGCGAATGCATCATGAGCCGGGGCTCCGTGCTGGCGCATGCAAGCAACTGCCTCTGCCGGCGTCGCGTGCCTGCGCGAAATAACCTCTTTTACGGTTGCATTATCAGCTCGATCTGGACTACCCGAGAGGCTCGTCCGTAGTGGGGTAAGGACAGCGGAGCCGTAAGGGGAAACAGATTACAAGACGACTCGTCGTCGACTCTTTGTGCAGTGCCTCTCAGAAAAGGTACAGGGCCAATGGGGGGAGGGCTTGTTAGGTATCTAGTGCGGAGGGTGATGGCGTAAATGAAGGAATGGATGACAGGGTGGGCGGCCAGGGGGCCAGCCAGTGATAGGGCCCAGGGTGTCGATCGATAAGATTGTCGCGATCGGCTTCACGTCTCGCGTGGAGATTCTGTTGAAAACTTTGCTATGCTCCGAGACCCCTGTCCTGCAGAGGCGGGGACATAGCTGTATGGGTAGGGGCGAGGGCGAGGGCGAGTGTGAGGGGCAAAGAAGCTGCTTGTTCAGGGAGTAGAGTTATCTATCCCTGGATGGGAAGGCAATCACGTCAAATGCTAGGGAGTATGTCGGAGGGGCGTTTTTAGATGGCAACTCAACGCTGCGGGGGACCGAAGCTGGCTAGTGATCCGATCGCATAGCAACGACCATCGTCAAGCTGGCGTGGAATGCAAGAAACATCAATGGCCCGCAGGAAAATGGGTCCGGACGGATGGAATGGTGCCGTCGAGGCTTCTGGGATAGATTACACGATGCACGATGCCTCAGCTTAAACCCGATGCTCGCCGCCCTTCAAACTCTAAATTATAGTAGTTTTGTGACATACGGACAACTACCTTTTGCATACGTCAGTACCCTGCTAGGTATCCGCATTCCAAGCAACTACTTCAAGCAAGAAGACCGTTGGAAGCTAGCGGCCAAAAGAAGGAGCTGCGTCTGAGCGCGAAAGGGGCGTGACCGAATCAGAAAAGTGCAAAGTGTAAAGGGGAAGGTGAAACAAAGAAGGAAGAACGATTGCACACACACACCTCCTTGAGCCCGTACTGCATCCTCCTTTTGCTTTTGTGTTCTTTGCCTGGTCAATCCTCCGCTGCAAGAACGATGGAGAAATGGGTGTCGTAAGATTGGCCAGATAAAAACTTTAAGCTGGGCCGTTTTGGGATATAGATACGAAATGATGGAGATGCAAGGTTATGAGATGTCCAAGAACAAACCCCCTTAAAGATGCTATCTAACCGATCTTGCGATACCTTTTCGCATTTGACTATAAAAGGATTTATATTTAAGTCGGAAAATTAAGTAAAGGAGGGGAAGAAAAAAAAAATAATAATAAGAAATAACAGGGAAAAAAACCCTGGAAACACGTAGTACCAACACATACAAGCCATACCTAACCATAAAGAAACAACAATTATCGCGGAGAATTGTCGAGATTCGAGGCGAAGCGATCCACCTGCCTCCGCTCTCCCATCCGGTTTAGGATAACTTACATACTTGTTTGTGGGTGAGTCAACGCAGAGACCGGCTGGGGCAACGAGCCTAATACCGCGTCCGACATGCGTCACATGATCTGTCGCCGGCCATCATCGTCGACGGGACTGAACCACGGAGCATGCTGCTCTACGAAGAGACGGGCAAGCTTCCAGGAATTGCCCAGTTGCAACCAGTGACAGGGTTGTCTACGCCAGCGAGTGCTGCGAGAAACCTCCGCTGCAAAGGAACAGGGGGCAGCGGGCAGCGGGCAGCGGACGAGGGGGATGGAGAGGGAGACGTCCGTCGGATCGCCATAGGCCTTGGTAGCTTTGGCAGAACCTTGGCACGACCAACACACTTTTCAGATTATCCGGACTGCCTCGCGCATTTCATGCGAAGAGAGGGTGCGAATAGCGCCTTTCTTCTCATACTTATACCGACTGTCTGGTACCCTAAATTGCGCCGCTTCGTGTTGGTTGAACGACAGGCAGCAACGTTTCAGAGTAACTTTCGGAACAGCACAGAATCGGGGATTGCGGAGGATGAGGATGCGAGTGCTTTCCGAACAGGTGTTTCTCGGTGGCGAGATGGATTGTAGAAATACAGGTGTTTCCGTGATGCCGCTGCCGACTTTCGATGTGTTCCTGCATCTCGATGCATGCTGTCTCGACCCGGGTTGTCTCAGTCCAGGCCGTCTTGTTCTGCACCATCCTGAGCAAGCTCTGCAACTCGGTGGCTCTGTTCTGTCTGTGCCGAGCGCAGCGCAATGTCTGACAACAGTTGGCCTCAAGCTCTTGTTCCTCGGGGCGGTCTGTACGCTGCCGCTGCCGCCGCCGCCCTGACGTCGAACACGCAGCTCTCCGGCTACTGGCCGGCCCCTGACGACTGGCTTCTTACCTGCTCCTCCGACCCTGCCCTGTCAGAGCTGTGCCAGTACTGGTACAACGCTGGATGGCAGCAGTGCTTCAGCCAGTACTCTAGCCAGTGCTACTGCCCGCACCAGGCCATGCCCGGCGCCCAGGCACTCCCGGCAGCCAGCCCTCAGTTCTCGATTCAGACGGATCCGGCTGCGTCGCTGGCCGGATACGCCGTGCAGGGCGCGTCGTGGGCGCAGAATGGTCACCTCCCAACCCCGCCAGAGTCTGTTGCTCAATCCCCTGCTCCTGCGGAATTCTGGTACGGCTCCGCAGATGGGCTCAAGGGACCATCCGGCGCTGTCAGCAACCACAGTCATATGAACCCCGCGCAATGCCGCTGTGGATACGACCAATTACTCATGGAGGCGTTCCGCAGCAGACACGGCGAGCAGCTGCGCATAGAAGACATATGCCAGTGGTTTGAGGCGAACACGCACATTTTCAAAATCAGAGGTGCAACAACCGTTAAGAGAGCAATTCGCCGGAACCTGGCCAATAACAAGGTAAATCGTGTTTGCGTACTTGCCGATATTGCGGTCCGACTGATCACTACGTAGACCTCCAAGAAGTACCACTCAAAAGGGAAGAAATGGATGATGAAGGACCCACGAGAGGATAGGATGCTCGATGGCGAGTGCTGACGTGCGGGAAAACGGTGTGTGACAGTTAAAGATGCCTGCAGGACAGTGCAATCAGGAAAGCGGGTGTAGGATACGCATATGGAGTAATAAATGACCAATTGAGCAAACGCAAGCTGAAGCAGACACGTGAAGCGGCAAGCGGGGGGCAGAAAACACCGGACATCAGGTGATGGATGGTGGGAATGACAGGAAGACAGAAATAAAAGGAATTAGCATACCAGGCTGGTGAGGAAGGGAAGAGACCAAACCGTCACACAAAAAAAGAAAGAAAGAAGCGCTCTCAATGCTGCGCATACTCAATGGCTTGCGAAAATAGGCAAAGGAGAAGGCCAGCACAGCAATACATGCAATACCATAGAAAGAGAGCAGTAAGTCTGCGATCAGACCACTCACTCCTTCTGCCGATGCGTGAAAGCGTCCCATTGATTAACGCAGGCGCAAAAGTCAACTTCAGCGACCGATTCGGACCGAGTGGCTCAAAGCCGATCCGATGGCTAATTAATGGCCAAATACTCCGTATGATAGACCTAGAAACGATAGCGCGTCTCGCTTTTCCCCCCTTTCTTCGCGGGCAGCCTCAGCGTGAGCAAGCCGTTGTCGTTCGTCGCATCTATCCCACCTTCTCATTCCTCAAATCACACCGAGCTCAAGAGACCTAGGAGGAATAGTTGCTGTACAGTACTACGGAGTGCTCACACGAAGAGTTGCTTCATGGTCTGCCTTTGGGTTCCGGCTTGTACCGTCCTTACCATCTCCGGCCATCGTCGACCGCTGCCAGACACCAGGTTTGCCGTTTGTCTTGCGGCGCGGCGGGCAGGTCGACCAAGGCTTGTGGAGATGGGGTTCGATGCGAAGCGGGGGTGAAGCTGGGGGCCAGCGTGGATACGGGATTCGTCCTTGCCATGTCTTGCTCTTCCGCCAAGACGATGTCCGCTCCTTGCCCAAGCCTGTTCACCTCTCCGGCTCTGGACTCTACGGCTGATCTACGTCAGTACGGTTCAAGTCATATCACGATCGTTAATCAGGAGACCGTCGGGGGGGACACGCTCGAAGCGCCTCCCAGCCAGCCATCCAAGGGAGAAAGCATGGAAGGGGAGACGGCATCCATCGATCGCGACTCTGGCTTGACTTGGCTATTCGCCGTATCGTGGCCGTGACCTGGCCTTGTCTATAGCCGCACCTGGGCTTGCTTTCGTTGCGCTCCTTGTTCCCCCCCGTGCCTGCTGCGCTCCTACGTCCGCCGTCGATCCAGTATACTTCCCTTTGTCGCGAACACCGCCATTACTAGGCTATCCTTTGTTCCGCTTCTATTCCCGTCTTTATATTCAGTCGCCTCGCCGGGACGGTTTGCCCTGCTCCTTGTTCCCAGAATTTGGTCCAACACCATCGCTCGCCGGTGCCCATTATGTGGTCCAAGAGCGTCCTATCCGCGCCAGCCCTCGTTCTCACATGCGTGGCCGCCATATGGCCCATCCCTCAAAGAATATCCACTGGGGACAAGGTCCTCTTCATCGATCGAGCTGTCGAAGTGACTTACAATGGTGATCCTGTAGGTTGAAACCCCTCCGCCCTCCGCCGATCTTTGGCAATGCTGGGGTTGGTGTGATGTGCAGCTGCTTAGACTTTGCTCAACGGACAGATCTCCCATACCTACGGCTATGAAGCCAGCTCCACCTTCAGCAGCAGGGAGATTGTGCAGGCCGCTGTTTCGCGTGCTTTCCAGGCGATTCTCGAAGACAACTTTGTTCCGTGGAAGCTGCGCGAGCGCGATTCCGACTTTGAGCCCGATCTTCAGGCGACCAAGACCTGGGTCGGGTCGGTTCAGATCACCCAGACCGCACAGGATGATGCCTCCTGCATCCTTCGGCCTCTCGACGGCGAGGTTGACGAGTCATACTCTCTGACCCTCAGCGAGGAGGGCGAGGCTACCATCGCGGCCAAGACCTTGGTGGGCGTGCTCCACGGCCTTGAGTCCTTCCTCCAGCTATTCTTCGTGCACACCTCGGGCACGGACTGGTACACGCCCTACGCCCCCGTCTTGGTCGAGGACGAGCCCAGGTATCCCCATCGAGGTGTTCTGCTTGACGTTGCCCGCACCTGGTTCGAGGTCAGCGACATCAAGCGCACCATTGATGCCATGGCCTGGAGCAAGATGAACCGTCTGCACCTCCACGTCACCGACTCCCAATCCTGGCCTCTCGAGATTCCCTCGCTTCCCGAGCTGGCCGAGAAGGGTGCGTACCGCAAGGGGCTGTCGTACTCACCGCAGGATCTCAAGGGCATGTACGAGTACGGTATGCACCGTGGCGTCGAGATTGTCATGGAAATCGACATGCCTGGCCACATCGGCGTTGTCGAGCTTGCCTACGAAGATCTCGTCGTCGCTTACAACGAGAAGCCTTACCAGTACTGGTGCATGGAGCCTCCGTGCGGTGCTCTCCGTCTCAACAGCAGCAACGTTTATGGCTTCCTCGATGCCCTCTATGCCGATCTGCTCCCACGCATCTCGCCATACACTGCTTACTTCCATACCGGTGGCGACGAGGTCAACGCCAACGACTCCTGCCTCGATCCCGACATCAAGTCGAACGACACCAAGGTCCTTGGTCCTCTCGTGCAAAATTTCGTCGACTACACGCACAGCAAGGTCCGAGAGGCTGGCTTGGTTCCCTTGGTCTGGGAAGAGATGGCCACCCAGTGGAACGTGACGCTCGGCGACGATGTTGTGGTGCAGTCGTGGCTGGGCGGGACAGCTGTCAAGGACCTGGCCGAGGCTGGTCGCAAGGTCATCGACAGCAACTACAACTTCTGGGTAAGCTGCACCGGCCGCCACCCACGCCAGACCCCGACTGACAGCCCCGCAGTATCTCGACTGCGGCCGCGGACAGTGGCTCACCTTTGACAACGGTGAGGCCTTCCAGACGTACTATCCCTTCAGCGACTGGTGCGGTCCCGCCAAGAGCTGGGGCCTCGTCTACTCGCACGACCCTGCCGCCGGCCTCTCCGAAGACGCAGCCAAGAATGTGCTCGGCGGCGAGGTCGCGGTATGGTCCGAAACTATCGACGCCGTGAACCTCGACACCCTGGTGTGGCCCCGTGCCTCAGCCGCGGGTGGAGTCCTCTGGTCGGGCCGCGAGGATGCCTCGGGCCAGAATCGGTCGCAGCAGGACGCCGCGCCTGTCTTGGCTGAGCTCCGCGAGCGTATGGTGGCTAGAGGAGTGAGGGCGTCGCCTGTGCAGATGCCGTTTTGCACGCAGGGCGATGCGACGGAGTGCGCCATGATCATGTCGTCGACGCAAAGGCGCATGTGACAGCGACCTTGGCTTTACTTTCGACTTTAGGCTGTGAGCCATAGTGTTATCAAGGCTCACATGACGAGAATGCATTCGTCTACGTATCCGATGTGCAGGTATATATTAGTCATAAGTTGACGATGTTTTCGTCTAGGCGCGCAAGATAAATACAAGGCCAGCTTAGGAAAATTTTAGTTAAATAAACTTTGTATAAACGCATGCACATGGCCAGTTTCAATACACCAAAGCAGCATCATGGAGATGTTCATTATCGACCGAGTCTAGGGTAAGCGATCGACATTTCACGAGTATATGAGTTTTGAGTCGCTTCTCCAGTCGCCATGCTTTCTTCAATATATGGGGTCTCGTAGAAGCAGAATGTGGGTAGATATGGCATGAAGATCTATATACTTACCGTTTGTGAGACTATTGTTGTAAAATTGCCGCCATACTGGGTGTTCTCAAATCGTATTATAGGTGATGTCGGTTCACGTGATGGCAGTAGTTCCAGTTCTTATCTGCTCTTCTTTGACCTTATAGCAACTTATTCAACTGGGAGATAAGCGTTTTATTGAAGCTTATTACTTAGTCCCACCTAAGTGATTAAGCGTTCTCGTTATGTTATGACTCTTGAACAGCTTGGACGCTGGCCCGCGGACGCTCCGAATAGATGGCAGTAATGCAGCTCAGACGGCTCAAGGCCGAACGTAGGGTAATGTAGGAAAGAATTGGGGATCGAGGCTGTTTACGAGAATACGGCGTAGATCCGAGCTCGGCTAAGCTTTCAATTTACTGGTGCCCAATTTCTGTGTCATACTACGTAGTCCAGTCACGCGTATCCCGGGCGTCATTCTTTATCGGGGCGCCACTTGGAGCTGTGTCCTTCCTAACGTCACAAATCACCTTTATCACGATCAGTCTACAAACAACGTGGGCGAGAGACTTTTCTGTCGTCATACGGCAACACATGCGGCTGCTGTCAGTAGGGTCAAGCAGACAAACTGCCTTGGGGTGCGTAGATACTATACGTTGGACGTTGGCTGTCAGCATGCATAAATGTCCACTCTTCATGTCATACAGCCTACTTGGTCGTGAATACGGAATATCTAACCTAAGACATGTACTACATATCACAGTATAGCCCTGCAATATTGGCCGCCGTTTTCTAGTCTAGCTTCAATTAACATCTAAAAGCGGAAAGAAGCTAGGGGATGAGTGAGGCAGAGCTTAGCTCGGAATGATGGAGCAAAAGACCTCACGGGCAAGCATTCACAAAAGCGAGTTTTCGCGGCCAACCAGTGTGTACATCACGTCGCAAGGTGGCATGCAACCATGTACTCACCATTTCCTCAGCTAGAATGTTAGTGACACAAGGGATTCATACGTTCGTGCAAGTTAGGGTGATAAGCATACGGTGAGGAGCGTGGGATGGGCTACATAGGTGAGAATATTAGTCGCGTGTCGCCGACGATCTCGTAAAGCCCGTACACGGGTTCGTTTGGCTCCCGACTGTACGAACCGAGCCCATCTCGCAAGACGTAGACTACATACCAGCTCAGACGGCGTTCTGTTTCAAAGGTAGATGGACGGCAGAGTAGGGGTCAGGAACCGCATCTGGCACATCCGAACCGGTTGTGGTACAAAGCTAACAGCTTCATAGCCATCCCCTTGACGCTGCATCCTATTTCGGCATGCTGGGTGTTGCGCAATCTCGGTCCAGGAAACAAAGATGTCATGGCAACCGCTCGGTTTGCCTGTCAACCAAGGTCTTTCCTGCCCTAATTGATGGGTTGACGGCGAGGAAAGGTGAACTGTTGTGCTTGACTGCACCATTCGCAAGAGTAGGTTGGACGTGGCGGCAGAAACACGTTCGCGACGGAGACGCCGACAACGAACACATCGGTAGAACAAGACTGAGAAAACGGCGCAGGCCCAGTGGTGGAAAAGAATGAAAGCAGCGAAAGTAGCGACAAACTACCTTTAAAGGCACTGATAACAATACCATCGACAGAAATTCCAGCAAGAATGCCAACAGAGGGACTGCTAACTACTTGGTGAACGTGCGGATGGTTGAGCCGGAGCAGGTGGTACGGTTTGGTGTATTAATGGCTGATTTATCACCTGAGACTGATTCCCTAGGCTTTCTCCGTTTCAGCAGTCACCTGACGAAGAACAGATTCGGAGGCGGGTTTCTGATGAACATTCCCAATGTCTTGAACAATCGCCACAGTGGAGCATTCACAGCCGCCCGCACATGTCCAGCATGAAGAGACCTGACCAAAAGCGCAGCCACTGATGCTGGTGCAAGGCGATGGTGGTGTCCCAGTACCAGCAGTTGGTGCGCTGATCCCCATGCCGAGCCCTGTGTCAAGCCGGGGATGATGGCGTATCAGAGACAGCGACAGTCCGAGAAGCTTCGATCCAAGCGTTTGAAACATAATGGCAAAGGTGTTCAGGGTGTTGCTGCGCCAAGGAGGGCTTGGCTAATGGCCTTTATACTCAAGGATCCCGGGAGCTCCCGCAGCGTTTGAGACTGCAGAACTAGCATCTGAGGGGCCGCCATATCGGCATCAGCGGAGGGTTTGGTTCCCATAGTCTCGGCAGAAGTGCCAACAACCATGTCTGGCGAACTCGGGCCTTCCGTTTCTGCAAAGCCTGGCACTGTTCCTCGTATGCTAGTTTCCAGGCTGTTGCTGGTGTTCTTCGAGTTGGTGGTCTCAGGGCTGGGGACGGTAGAGCCGGCATCCCGAGGCGCCTCCGAAGACGACGACTGATGAACCAGCCCGTGGCAATGTAGTTGAGAAATAGGCAAGTCCACAATGTTTGTTGGAGAGATGGAGACTTGGTTAAGAAACCCATTTGAGTGCCAACGCCGCCGGGAGTACTGCCGACCCTAGGGACTGTCCAGACTACGTCGTCTGAGATGACTACCCGAACGGGCCTGCACAGGGGTCACCGCTGTCGCCAGTCCTGTTCCTGTTCTTCAACGTGGACCTCATGCAAAGTGGAATCAGCTCAGCGGCAGGTTCGGTGGCGTTCGTCTACGACTACTCGACCTGGGTGATGGGCCAACGGCGGAGACCACTAGGGCGGGCATCCAGGCCATCGCTTGACGCAAAGTGCCAAAATTCCGTGGTGTATGCGAAGTTGCGGCACAATGAACACATGGCCAAGGCGACAGCCAAGGGCCTTGCGGCAGCCATTATACGTCTGAGGCTCAAAATGTCACACTGGACCGCAAGGCCGCTCTTCATGGCGACAATGGCGCCAGTCGTGGGCTATTCTTCCACCGCGTGGGCGCACGCATGCGGAAACAAGGCAGTTGAACACTAAGAACAGAGCGCAGAAAGTAGGGGTACAAGCCATCATCAACGCCCTCTGGAGAGCGGCGGCGGCGATGTTGGGGGCGGGGGCAAGTATCCCAGCGATCGGGGGAAGCCAAACGAGAGCCGGTGTGGCCATAGCAACCGCTTGGTTTGCCTGTCAACCAAAGTCTTTCCTGACCTGGTTGATGGGTTGACGACGTATAGAAGAGAGCAACAGCCCAAGAAGTTTCGCTGACCCCAGTAACTACTGAGTCGTGTGATATATTTGTGTCCCTGTCGTGGTGGATGCAGCGAGCGTGATAGAGTCACTGACTAGGCTGTCTGGTGATCCTACCGAGGGCGCAACCCTTTTGCGGGCCTCGATATGTCAAACAGCCAGAGACACTTGTCTCCGATGAAGAAACTGGCGCCGACACAGGAAGTTTGAACACACAGTCAAGCGAATGGAAAAGGTCCGGGGATATCCACTGAAACATGGCAAAAGAAACCAGCTGAATGGAAAACATCCTAGCAGCAGC